>JAUCBJ010004127.1:0-90127 GCA_032718475.1 Nemertoderma westbladi
ATTACTAGCTGCTAACTGTTTATTTATGCAGTCTTGATTCTCCTGAATGTTTTCTAATTCTTACTAATTGGGTGATTTCGTCCGCCGCTTTCCTTTCTGCTTCTGCCACTTTTGTCTCTGCCGCTGCCTCTGCCGCTGCCGCCTTTCTTTCTGCTTCTGCAACTACTACTGCTGCTTTCTTTCTGTCTTCTATACGTTTTTTTCTTACTTGTTCTTCCCTTTCTCTAGCGATGCGGAGTTGTTCATCGAATTTAGCTTGGTTCGCCGCTAACCTATCCACATCAATCGCATCTAACACAAGTTTGGCTCCTTCGCTATTAGGGCTAAGTCCCTCTAGCCTTCTCCTCAACTCTTTATCTCCCACAAAACGCTGATAGTCTGACAGATAGATATCAATGGCATCCTTCTTATGCGGTTTCTCTGCCGTCGCTTCACTTTCCACTTGGGAAAAAGTAGCGTCTGTTGATTCTCCATGGGTTGATCGCTCCTCTAGCTGAGCTTTCCACTGAGCAGTTCCTCGAACCTGGAGATTCACTCTTTGAAACCAAGTCTTTACGGCAACTTGCAACGACGTGTCTTGCCTTCTTTTAGAAGCCTCCTCAAAGGCGGATAAGATTAGCCTAATCCGCAGAACTCTTTCTCTAACTTGATAAAGCAGCGATCCCTGCTCTTGAGGTCCTGGAGGTTGTTGAAAAAGTTGCTTTTCTATTCGCTCCATAGAGCTGAAGAATCCCTGTGCGTATCCGGCTGCGGACCTCTTCCACACAGCTGGATCGATGGTTTCCTTGGCTACTCCCATCCTGTGTATGTCTTCCCAGGCAGCTTCTGATAAATCAAACGGGAGTCCGGGTCCGGGGAAGTTCCATTGCGACTCGACAATAGACTTCAGTTCTTCACTAGTGTAGCCCGCGTAGCTATCTCTAGTTGACCGTTGACTTCTCGCCCAATCGATCTGGTGTTCTTCCACCGCGATCAATAACCCAGTGAGCACGGCTGCAGGAAGGATGAGAAGGGGATCCGTATAAACCGCATCCGTCATCTCTGCTCCGCTCTCGGGTGTCAGCTCTACAGTATCCTCACTACTGGAGCTGCTGGGCCGCTGAGGAATAAGTTCTTGACTAGCGGGTTGTTGCTGTTCCGCCGCTTGTTGGTCCCGCTTGACCTGAGCTCGGGTGCCTATGATAGACCTACGATGTTGGACCAGCCTAGGTTCTGTTATTACTACTGGAGGGATGACCTTCCTCACAGTGGGAGGTGAACTGGATTTACGACCAGACAGTTGTACGTCTCTATCTGAGTCGCAGATAGTTACATCTAATAAACTGTCTGACAGGTTCTGCTTAGTATCAGACATGACTATGAATACCGTTGAATGTCTACTGCTGTATTACAGTCTGAGTAATTCTAGTAACGCAGTATTACCTGCTAGCCTAGTAATTAATTACCGTTACTGCTACTCAGTGTAGCGTGATATATATATAATATATTAGAATACCGGTATGCTTATAGTATATATAACTATTATTACAGACTAGGTTTATCACAGAATACCGGTATAATTTTAGCACAAATATATATAAATATATAATAGGCCTATCTGAATACCGGTATACAGCTTACAGTTTGTAGTATATATAATTCTGGACTAGAATTAATTACAAGTACCGGTATAATTTCAGCCAAAATTTATAGAAATAAAGATAATAGGCCTATCGAAAATACCGGTATATCAATTATTTTAAATAATTGAATTTCTGAATTTTAGGGTTACTTGGTTACTTTAACTTACTTTATTACCGTTATTTGAGCAGTAATCCAACTGATATTGAGGCCTAATGGTTGTATGGTAGGCCTACGATTTATAAATCGTTAGATTTGATTTATAATATATATATACCCGTTTTAATGGGTTTTGTCAATGTTTGAAATAAATGTTATTATTTCTGGGGAGTAATCACTACACAAAGCGGTGCGCTTTCAGTGAAGTGTTACGTACAGGACACTAAAACAAATAATACTAATTTACCTAAGTTACTTAATACTACAAATTACGTACAATTCGGGTTGAGATTACAATCTCTAAATAAACACAAAAATTTTACAAAAAACACAAATACGAATTTTTAGGGTAATTTTACAAGAAGTCTACAAACCAGCCTAACAAAGGGTTAGAAATCTGATTATTACAGCGGACAGGGTACTACGGTATTTGAAATAATAAGTAGTAGTAAATACACTGCGTTGTCCAGATAGAAAAATACCACCGCCTGACGACCTATAGCCGTATCGCTATAGGTTCTACGTTATGTATCACGGAGTGTTCCTACCTAGAAGTTAATAGAGCTAATCGAATGTGCCTATCAACCACTTTACAACACAGATATAATGTCTACAATAATTACTTCGGAAAGTACTGTACACTAAACCCTAAATTAGGTACGAGTACTTGTATAACAAATAATCAGTAGTTAAATATACTTGAACAGCTAAAAGAACCACGGCATCTGCTGGAGTGACCGATGCACAAAATCACCAGTCTTTACCTACGCCGAGCAGCCCGTGTAGTACCGGGGTTAATTTAACTATAGCGGTATGTATAACAAACACAATTACTGTAGGAACAAACTTGGGGAATGAATGTTGCGAATAATCGCATAAACTCTGAATAATAAATATTACGCTACGCGTACAAACTACTCAAACAAAATACAGACCGAACACTGACAGACTACTATCAAGCCTAAACAAACTACGGTATATGCAGACTCCGAAATGATTAGGGAGTATGCGCTCTAACCCAGTAGTGCGACTTATTCTTTAGTTGGGGGTTTACCTTACAGCGTTCGCTGCCCCTACTGCCTAACCGTACTTAATCGGACAGATGATCTACACACGCGGCAATCCGTTCAGACCTAATAACAGCCAGACAACTATCCAGCCTACAAATTATCTAAATAAAATTATACGCTACCCGTACAGACTTACACAAACAAAGTACAGACTAAACGATGGCAGACTACTCTCAAGCCTAAATAAACTACAGGACATGCAGACTCCGAAATGATTAGGGAGTATGCGCTCTAACCCAGTAGTGCGACTTATTCTTTAGTTGGGGGTTTACCTTACCGCATTGGCTGCCCCTACTTCCTAACCGTACTTAATCGGACAAGTGCTCTACACACACTGCAATTCGTTCGGACTTAACAGCAATCAGACAACAGCTCAGCCTACAAATTGTCTGTACAATCTGATCAGGTTTACACGCCTTCTGTTCAATACTGGCCTACAAACAAATAAAACTGACAGAAATAGGCCTAAGTAAAATCCCAATAAAAACCAGGCGTCCCCGATTAATTATTAAGACCTACCGGCATATATAATCAAATCGAATAATACTGCTGTACTTATACGGAAGTAGGTACCGGTCCGGATGATCAGGCAGTCAGGCCTACTGGTTACCGGTCGACCGGTACTTTCGACTTTATTGCTTACTGCAATAAAGAAGCTATATCCTTTAATGTTCGCGCTTTCAGACCTTTGGCAGTTTAACCCACCAAATTAAGATGTCTTCTAGATATTAAATCTGTTTTTAGTCTATGACAAGTATTTGATTCACTACACTAGTCGAAACCAATCCGTGCGCGACCATTCACCCGCTGGATATTCCCGGGAGATTGGGTTCGACGGTTTAATTTTATTGCTATGTAAGCCTAATGTATTATTCGACTGACAGTACTATATAATCTCTGACAATATTATTCACCTTCGGTAATATTAACAGTTCCTTTAGGACGTGGCGCTTTATCTATATAAACAGAGTTATGACTTAAACTACTCACAACGATATGGCTTAATTATAATTCACATATATGGCGCATTCTTTAGGAATTGCTTCTTTAACAGACTCACTCATACACAATGCTGCACAATACTGCACACTAATCTGCCAATCTTCACTGATTTTAGTCACATATAAAAGGAACACAGGCTGACTCATGTAGGGTCTATCAAATAACATTAGATTCACTTCAAACCACTTCAACATAAGTCACAATCGTTATTGGTAACCTTTCTCTCTTACCTTCGGTATATCAAGAATATTGGGTTTCGGGGTTATTTATCGTTATTCCAAATATAATAATTCATCAACCATATTATGAAGAACTGACAGTAAATAGCAGTATAAAACAACAACTGAACACTGATTGTTACGAGTTTGCAATGTTTCAGCAGTCAGTATGTATGATCAGTTAGCAGTAGTCGTTAGGTGCGGTCAGGTCAGTTAAAGGATATATGCCCTTTATAATTAAACCTACTAGTGTAAGACTAAAAACAGTAAAGCACAAAATACTTCCAAGCCGTTCTTTCTTAGGCTCAGGACTGAATGTAAACACTGCACATAGGCATTGCGTCATTTCTCGGAAATTTTCTGTACAAGGAGCCACAAAAACGCTCTGATTGGCTGACTGAACTGAGAGACGCCGTAGAACAAAGGAAATCAACACGTATGAATGTCAGCTGTTAACCGTAGTCATAGTAACTACTGTTCAAGAGTAGCTATCACCCTTTTGCGTCACGAATTGCCATAGAATCATAAAATATGCCTTTCACAGTACACATACGGAGGAAATAGGTCTTAGATCCTCTAAAAACACCGATACAGCAATAATACGGTCTCTTACACTTATTAAATCAACTACAGAGTATTTTAATGTAAAAGATAATAAAAATAACGGGGCAATTCAGCAAAGGCTTTTACAACCTCCATTGGTGAAGCAGAACATCGCGAGTGTCTCCCTTTCCCTTTCCAACCAATGGTGCCCCTTAGGCCCTCTTCATCATGTTATGCGGGTCAGAGCTGAGGTCGTGTAATTTCACTGCCAAATCTGGGACTCGCGGATCAGGTGTGAGTGGCTGCGTCACATAGACGGGAACCGGAATCTGAAGCTTCTGCGCATATTCTGATGTTGCTCTTGGTGAGAGGAGTGTTGTCATTGGGGACCAGCATTTGGCTTATGGAATCTAATTCTAAAGAGGAGTGGTTCCAGTCCGGAAGGTGCTGTTTTGTGGGTCATTTTTTGATGAAAAATGGATTGGAATGGGTGTCTGTGGTAGTGACGATAACGAGCGTGATAGAAGGTGTGACGGGATCCGAGAATCCCGATTTATCCGGTGTCTTATCTACGCATCCCCGCAGTGTGTGTGTGTGAAAAGAGTTCTGGGGTTGTTGACTGATCGGTATGTATTAACATATAGCGTATAATATAGTTGAATGAAGTATAGCACAGTTGATTGATTAAACAGTTGATTAAATCTACCAGTAAATAACTGAATGATGGTGGTGGCAGTAGACGGAGACGGTGATAAGAGTTCCGGTACTGCCCTAACTAACTGACTTACTGAAGTGAATGAAATGACACAATAACTGGTAATATATTGCACTAGTTGGCCATATTACATTACTCAGTGGATGCCTTCCGCCCATTGGCTAATAACTCACTTCTCGCCCTCCCATCTCTCTGGGAGTGTTTCCCCCTGCTACTGTCACTCTCTCCCTCCCGGAGGTGTAACCTCTGACCCCCGCTGTGTGTGTGTCCCTTTGGGGTTTGGCGCCCCGTTTATTGGGGTGATACGAGGTTGATTGGCAATCAACCTCGTACTCCCAATATTGCTTAAAGCTCTTGCTTGGCCAACTTTGTGTGGGATGGTTAGCGGAATTGAATACGCTAACACTCCCCCCCATGCTATCTTCCCGGTGAGAAGATAGCATCCACCTTTAGTGCGCTACAATTCCGCTGGATCCCGATCTACCATCGGGTGTGGGGTGGAGTTATTTTTCTTCGGAGCCGGCTTTCCAGGCCGCTCCCTATTGGTATGATATCGCTACCCCGTCTTGGTGCAACTTTATCTATCTTGCACCAAGACATCTGGCGTCCCGTGTCGGGCCGATCGTGCGCTTCTCTCACATAATTTTTGTTTCCCCAACACTCTCACCACTCTAACTCTGCTCTATCCCTTACTCCTACTTCTCAACCGCTCCAACTCTTACTCCTCCCCCCCACACTCGAATTGCACTCCTCTCACTGTCCCTCATCCTGTCAAAAAAACCTCCTCTCCGTTCTCGCTTTCATCCCTTACACACTTATCGGGCCCCACACATGTGCGCACATGTTACTGGGAGCCGTCTAAGTCCCGTCCTGTCGCCCTAGTCAATTAATCCCCAGTCCCAGTAGCTAATTGGAAAAGGTTATGCTTGACTACGGTACGTACTATATAATATATATATGTGAGTTACTTATATGATTATTATAAGGCTATTATTATCATATATTATATTATATGCTCGTCTACATAACGCGCCTCATTCTCTCTCGGCCTTTCTCGCCTGGCGACTTCTTCCAGTCGTTTCTCCCCAAATCTATCCATTTCCAACTTCTCCCACGTGATATGTGTGTCCACCTCCCTGTCTACTAGATGCCGGCTGTTGTATTACGTCGACTCGCCCTCCAGCCCCGGGTGGTCTACCAGACCTTCGAAGGCCACCTAGAAGGCCCTTCTGTAGTTCGGAGGTGATCCTGATATTATTAACTTTTATTTTAATTTTTTCTTATCTCTATTTTGTGCTATTACCCTACCTACCTTTCTGGCTACTACTTCTATGGTATATTGTGCTCTCTAGTCTCTTACTATATACTATATCTTATACATATCCTCCTATCACTAATTCTTGCTACTAACGGTACTCTACGTACCCTCTTACTAACTAGTTCTACAACTAACTACTACTCTTACTAACCGGTACTACGTACCCTCTTACTAACTTCCAACTCCACTAACTCTTACTAACCGGTACTACGTACCCTCTTACTCACTTCTAACTCCACCAACTCTTACTAACCGGTACTACGTACCCTCTTACTAACTTCTAACTCCACCAACTCTTACTAACCGGTACTACGTACCCTCTTACTAACTTCTAACTCCACCAACTCTTACTAACCGGTACTACGTACCCTCTTACTAACTAACTAACTATCTAACTAATGGTACTACGTACCTTCTTACTGCTTAACTAACTATCTAACTAATGGTATTACGTACCCTCTTACTACTAACTAACTAACTTCTATCTGCCTATTTACTGCGTACCTATTATGTACTATTACTTTATATTATTTTTATTTTATTTTTTGTTTTATGTGTGGGAAGGGCGTCTCGCCCTCAATCCCACCCCCTCAGTCCAATATTTGGACGACTAAACTCTACTCGACTAAGGTGCCCCCTCTAGTAGGCAGCACTTCCCTACAGCCCTCCTGTAGGTCTTCCTATCTTTCGCTCCTATCTTACCACCTATCCGCACTTCTACCGATCGGACTCTTCCATCCTCATCGGAGTAAGTGCCCACAACTCTTGCCAATCGCCATTGATTGTTGATGATGGTATCGTCCGTGACGATCACCAGATCACCCTCCTTTAACTCCCTGTTTGTATTTCTCCACTTGCTTCTCCTATGAAGCGTGGGTAGATATTCCTCGACCCACCTCCTCCAGTACTCCGCGCTTATCGCCTTAGCGACATTCCAACTCTGTCGGGAGTGTATATCGTCTGGGTCTACACCCCGCATGTCGATGGTCGCTGGCCTTTCCATTGGAAAGTGACTGGGCGTCAGCACATCTAATGACTCTGGATCATCATTTTCTGGATATAGCGGTCTGCTATTAATGATACCCTCACACTTTGCTAGTACCGTCCTCAGTACGTCTTCTGTTACCATGTGGGTGTTCATCAACTTCGTCATCAGACGCTTTGAACTGCCCACGAGTCTCTCGACGCATCCTAGAGTATGCGGAGCATACGGCGTCCTCCTCTCCTACTTCACCTGTCATCTTCTCATGGCTGCCCTGACTTCCTCCCCTTCCAGGATATCCAAGGCCTCTGTCATCTCGTTCTCTGCCCCCACAAAGTTGGTTCCACTGTCGGAGTATATTACTGCGATCGTCCCACCTTTGCGGTCTCTGAACCTTTCTAGGGCATTAATGACTGCCGATGCGGTTCTATCTTGGGCGAGTTCTATCCCTACCGCCCGCGTGTTGTTACATACGAAGATAATACTGTAGCGTTTCTCCATGTGTCGCATCACCTTAATCTTTATCGGCCCGAACATGTCCACACCGCAGTGCGTGAATGGCGGGTCGTGCTGTCTCACCCTACTGGCCGGTAGTGGTGCCATCTGCTGTATGGCTCGTTCCTTCTTCATTCGTCGGCAGGTCTGGCACTGCCCCACCACCGCCTTTACCTTCTTCCTCAACTGTTTGACCCAAAAGGTCCTTCGTATCTCCGTGAGGGTCCGGTTGGTGCCCCCGTGCAATATCGACTTGTGGGAGTCCCAGATAATCTGGTGGACCATCGGCGATCCATTAGGGATGATGATGGGCTTTGGCGGAATGATAATACTGTTGTTGTTCAACACCCTAGAGTTCATTACTAAGATCCCGTCATCATTGAGTTGTGGCGACAGCACGATCAGCTCACTGTCCCGTCGGAGATGCTGTTGTTTACCGACGCGTTCCACCTCGTCGCCGTAATTCTTTCTCTGTTTGTAGCGGATGACAGCCTTGGCCGCTCCCTCCAGATCGATGGTTGTTCTAATTTTTACGTCTTTGCCGACTCCCTTGAGGAAATCCCCGAAGGCTCTCCAGTACGCCACTAACTTCTTGGTCTTGTACCAACTAGAGCTGTAGCTAAGGAGTTTGTCCGTCGGGTTATCGCACAGTTCTTCCGGTTTTGGTTGCACGTCCCTTATCTCCCTCACCATTTGGCTATATATCTCTTCACCCTCTGAATCTCCCTCCTCTTCTTCTAATGCTACTGTCCCTGAGCCTGGGTCCACCTTTCTCATCGGCGGCCAGGCTGTCTTATCGTTCAGAAACTGCAGCCCGTGTTGCCACAATACTTCCTTCTTCAAGAAAGTGTGGCGTGCCACGCCCCTCGATAACAAGTCCGCTGGGTTCTCGTCCGTTGGGCAGTAGTGCCACCTTTCTAACTCTGTGGTCGCCCTTATTTCGTCCATCCTATTTGCGACGAATATAGGGTATCTCGTCCTTTCGTTATGTAGCCAACCAAGCACTACCATGGAATCCGTCCAGTAGTGTGTCTCCACTATGTTGGGAATAACGTCCATTAAGTAGGTTGTGGCCCTAACTCCTAGCCTCGCAGCTGTTAACTCGAGCTTCGGAACCGATGCTGAATCTGGTGGCGTCGACTTCGCCTTGCTGAATGCGAGTCTGGGCTTGTGAGCCCCCTCTCGTTGTACTATGTAGAGTGCCGCTCCGTATGCCTCTAATGATGCATCGGAGAACATGTGTAGATCCAGATTCGTCATGTCCCCATCCGGGAAATACACGTGTGGCATGCTGTATGTTCCTATCTGTTCTAAACTCTCTGTCCACTTGCACCACTGCTTGCTGATCTCTCCCGGTACCTCTGTGTCCCACTCCTCCTTTAGTTTGTATACTTTCTTAAGTATCTGTTTCCCCGTGACTAACAATGGGGATGCTAGGCCTAGGGGATCGTATATCCTTGCTATGTACGACACATAGCCCCTCTTTGTGTGGATGTCTGCGCCTTCCTGGCTCAATTGGTACTTTAGTTCGTCTGTCTCTCTGTTCCACACGATCCCTAGTTCCTTCTGTTGGGACTCTATCCTCTTGTTCGCCATGTCCTGTCCCTTGGCTGTCGTGGGATTATCCATAGTCGATTCTGGCCTCCTGTCCTCTATGGCCTTGATAAATTCTCCGAACTGGATTGGAACTTGGTTAGGTTAAAGCCGGATCCTTTAAGGATATCGCGAACCTCGCGCCCTGTGTCCAGTAGTTCCTTAACCGTGTTTCCAGACTCCATTCCGCCATCCACATAGAAGCCGCGTCGAATCATATCGACGGCTTTGGCGCTTTATTTATCTTCCTTCCCTTCTACCGTGTCTCTTACGGCCATAGTCGTTGTAAACGAAGACGACTTGGCTCCCATATTCTGTATTACCATCTTGTACATCGGTATTGTCAACGGTTCCTCGTCGCCGTTGTACCATAAGAAGCGTTGATTGTCGCTATCCTCTTCCGTTACACGGACTTGGTTGAACATGCCTTCGATGTCGCAGGTGAAGGCGTGCTTCCCGTTCCTGAATCTAAGTAGGACCTCGATCCCTGAGTTATAGATATTGGGACCCTCCAGCAGATAATCAATTAGGCATTTGCCGTTGGTCTTCGCCGATGCGTCAACTACCATCCGCAGTTTACCTTTCTTCGTGTCTAGAGTCACATGGAGTGGCAGGTAATAGGTCCTGTCCGTGTTCAGTTCGTCGACCGGTAACTCTACGGCCCATCCTTTCTCGACATACTTCCTAATTGTCTTATGAATGTACTCATTCTTTTTGGGGCTCCGTTTTAGTGTTTGCTTCAACTTGCGAAGCTTCGTGAGTACCATTCTTTTGTTGTCGGGTAACGGTAGCTTCTGTAGTTTCCATACCATCCCTATGGTATACCGCCCCTCGTCACATCTCATCGACTCCTTTACGCTTTGTAAAGCCTGCTTGTCTTCTACCGAGGTTCCGACCCCGGTCTCTTTCAATCCCTCAAAATCTTGCCTGAGCAGTCTCCTGAGCTGCTCCTCCGCTCTCTCATCTCCCATCTCTCGCATAGTTCCCGCGAACATGCACCCTGATGTCTCCGACATCCTAAATGGTATCCTGGTCTTAATTGGGCCGCTCAGCGTCCACCCGAATGGTATTAAAATCGCCACCGGGTCACACTGCCTGTCTTCGCCGAAGACCGTTTGGATTCTCTCGTGGGCCGTCAGGCAGTCCATTCCTACTATAATGGATACCTTCCTAACGTCCACCTCTGGGATTGAGAAGTCGGTATTGTCCAGGAATTTATACTGTTCGACCTCGATGTTGGTTGGTCGCCTGGCATTGATATTTATCGACTCTATCACCTGGGTGGGGTCGATGGTCGCCCCATAGTCGCATCCTGGTGCTATCGCTGCTATCGCGCACCGTCCGGTCCTCATCTCCAGGACCTTATCTTTGCTGGAGATGGTTGTTACCGCTATTCTACTTGGCCTCGTTCTCAATCCTATCTCTTCGGCCACCCAATTCTCGACTAATGTGAAGGCTGCTCCACTGTCGACCAGCATCAGTGTGGTTACTGATCGATTGCCTTCCCCGATTATCCTTACTGGTACTACCCTGAGTAGTACCGTTCCTCTTTTCTTCGCCCCTACGGTGCTTGTCGCCATCGTCTGCCCTTTACTTTGACCGAATTTAATTGGCGTTTCTTCGCATTGGTCGGCTCTATGTCCACCCGTCACACACCGAGAACAAACTTCGTTTCTCCTCGCGTATTCTACCTGATCTTCCCTGGGTAGCGCTTGCCAGTACCTGCAGTTCATGGTCTGATGAAGTGCATTTGTATGCAATTGGCATTTGCTCTTTGGGTTGTAGACGTCCTTATACAGTGCGCTGCATATCGCACTTACATTTGTACCAAAGTCCCTACTATTCTTATTGTTTGGGTTCGGCCTACTGGGCATGTTGGGGTTTTGTTTATTTGTGTTGTTATTTTTTCCTGCCCGCTCCTTGATGTGGTCTTACCCCCGGCTACTTGTGGACTAGCAGTCCCCTGCGTCGCCGCGTACGGCAGTGACTGTCTGAGCTTTGGCAATGCGTTCGACGTGTTGTGTTCTGGTTTCGGCCTGTGGTAATCGGTCTTTGGTCCCTTTCCCAGGCTATCCTCGCTATAGACTGGGTCCGTTATTAGTTCAGCTTCATAGTTTAAGAAGCTCGACATTTCTTCTAAACCCGGTTCCGCACCCTTCCTGTCTCGAGTGGAGAAAGCAATCTTCCTCCACTTGTTGCGCAGCCACATCGGTAGTGCCTGCGCTATCGTGGTGATGTTAATAGACGCGTTGAGTTCGTATGGTGCGTCCAGCATCTTTAACACGATTAGCGCTTTCTCGACTTTGTTCGCAAATGTCTTTATGCTAACGGGGTTATCCTGTAGGCCACCCGATGTTATACCTCTCAGGGTTTGCCGGATGATCTTGGCTGGGAGCCCGTATTCCCTGTCTAGCGCCAGCCAAGCTGCCGTGAAGCCGCCCTCGATGCCCTGATACTGCCTCACGATGTCGTATGCTGGGCCTCCTGTATACACTTGCAGATATTTTAGGCACTCCGCCTGCGTCAGGTTCTTCATCAATATTTCATTGCTGTACATGCGCCGAAACTGCAGGTATTCTTCCGGCCTACTTCCATCGAATTTAAATGGCTCTACAGGTGGCAGTTCGATCCTGGTCTTTAAGGCATTGATTAATGTAGCCATTCCCATCGCCTGTGCCTCCAATGGGTTCGATGGATGCTGTACAGATTCTGCCGTTGGGTGCGGTCCGTTCGTCCTATCTGCTGCCCTTCTCTGTGTTGGGTATGTCATAGGGGGTAGCGGCCCCCTCCATATCTCGGTGTCTGTTCGCGCTTTCAGACCTTTAGCAGTTTAACCTGCCAAATTTAGATGTCTTCTAGATTATAAATCGACTTTAGCCTATGACGAGTATTTGATACACTACATTAGCCGAAGCCAGTCTATGCGCGACCATTCACCCGCTGGATATACCCGGGAGACTGGATTCGGAAGCTTTGACCTTATTGCGGTGTAGGCCCACTGTATTATTCGACTGATTGTTAATATATAATTTCTGACAAATATTATTCACTTTCGGGAAATATCAACAGTTCCTTTAGGACGTGGCGCTCTAAATATGTAAACAGAGTTATGACTTACACTAGACACAATGGGATGGCTATTGATTCACGTATAAAACGCATTCTTTAGGAGATGCTTTGTTATCAGTCACAATCATGCACACTACCGCACAATGCTGCACACCGATCTGCCGACCTTCACTAATTTTAGTCACATATAAAGAGAACAGCAACCGACACATGTAGTGCCTATGAAATAGCATTAGATTCACTCCAAAACCAATATAATGTAAGTCGCAATTGCTATATGTAACCTGTCTCTTACCTTCAGTATATCAAGAAGATTGGGGGTTTTATGATTATTTATCAATATTATCCAAATATAATAATATTCCATCAACTGATATAATTAATAACCGACAGTAAATAGCAGTAAAAATGTGGTGTTTGTAGGTGACAATATGATTTGTGTTGAGTTGGTATGGTTTGATTTGTGGTTTGATAACAGTTATACGTTTCTATGACCAAAGCCTACTAATGTTTGGCTAAAGCCTGAAACACAGAAATTCCAAAGCCGGTCTTCTGGCTGTGGACAAAATACACATACTGACTCAATTGCATGATTTTCTGTATACAATCTCCAACACAGAGTCAAAAAACGCTCTGATTGGTCGACCGAACAAAGAACGAACAAAGAACAAAGAAAAAGCTACACGTGTACATATCAGCTGTTAGATGTCGTCATGGTAACTACACTGTATCAAGAGGATTTTGGCTTATTGCGACATAAGATCGCTAGTTATGTCCGCTAAAGTACACATACAGAAGAAATGGCTTTTTTTGTCCACTAAAACACCGGTACAGTAAGGAAACGGCTTTTTATGTCCGTTAAAACACCTACAGAGTACTTTGCGGGGAAAATAACTAGCTAGATCCGCAAAAGCCTTTACACCGCTCCCAGAAAATGGCATTTAATTCTATAAAATATAAAAAATCACAGTTTCTAAAATATAAAAATACTCTAAACAGTTAGTTTTTCTTGCGCGGACGGCGTTTACGCGGTTTTTTTTTGAGGCTAGCAAGAGTCCTTTTCTCTTTGGGGCGAGCCACTTTACTAGGAGGGTTATAACCCTTGGGTGAAGGGTGCAATACAATTGCATCAGAAGGTTTAGGGTTACGGTCGGTGTATCCGCCCGTCGAGGTACCCGGTTGATCGGTATCAACCTCAGTGGAATGAGGTCGAACAACCTTGAGAGCGCGTTTTGAGACAGCAGCTCTTACTGGTCCCTGATGGGTCGTCTGAACGATAGCGGTAGGTGGACCGTGTATAGTGAGAAATTTCCTCGGTTTGATGATTCTTTCCAACTCGCGTTCTCGGGCTCTATCGGAATCGATATGCTTCTCCTCGAGCTGATTTTCCTCCGCTTGTCGTTGAAAACATTTGTACAAACTCTTGCAGAAAGTAGAGCCGTCCAAGTTCGATATCTTCTTAGAGATTCTGGATTTCCTGATCGAACTGAGATAAAGCTAATTCGTTTACCGCTTGGACTTGTTGCTGAAATTTACGTTTCTCTAAACAATTGTAGGTTCCTTTTCCGATCTTTTGAAGAATAGTGTCCAACACGTTTCGTACAACTCTCTCCTCCGCCTCAGTGACAGGTTGTATCGGGTTAAACCGGGATGATGATACGGTTGAATGGTGATATTAGATGTCCGCGTCCCAATCCGGCTAGGTAAGATGGGCGAATATTTAGGGAGCCCACAACCGGAGTGCCCCCGACTAACTGTTCGGGTAACACTAGATCTTTGAACAGTGAGTACAGTTCGGGAGGATCCGTGATACTATTAGGTTCAAGAGTCTGAGGTCTAACTAGGGAATGAGGAGGTCTGACCGAGTATTCCGGAACTCTGATCATAGGTTCATTCAAGGACCGCTTGAATCGAATGAGCGTAGGTGATACATCGAACAAGTTTCGCTCGAAACTCCCGTAAATATAGCGAGTAAAACCGTGTTTAGCTTAACGTCTCCGCGGATGTTTATGTCTTTCCGTTTGTTGGTTGGGTCTTGGGCATTCATCGCAATAATACCAAAGACGCACGTCTTGTAGGGGAAACGCGGGTGATATTTATTCGGTTTTACAATGTTTCTCTCAAGAATTCCAAATATACGTTGGAGTTACCGCGTTTATCCGGTTCTTTAACGTCTTCTCTTTCGATTCGATTTCGAATAGAATTTTCGCATTCGATTTTCAGTTTATCGTTCCGACTCCGCTGGGTAGGATATTTAAATAGTACCATTTCCCTTTCGGTGTCGACATCGTCCGTATCGTGTAAATCGATAGGATAACCAGTAGTTAAGAAGCCCATATGCGTACCATTACGATGCGTATAGCGAGCAGTGAATTTTCGATAGTCCAATTCACGCGTAAGTTGCTCCTGGGACATCGGCGGTTCGATATAACGACCATCGTCCTCCGTAGTAGTTGGACTAGCGTCGCTGCGTATCAAGCTATCAACAAACGCTTGCAACGGTAGAGTATATTTCTCCCTGATACCAAGATCATCTTCTATCAACTCAGTCATAGCTGCTATATGAGTTTATCAATATTATAATGAGTTTATAATTAGGCTAGCGGGCGTCGCTGCCTACCCCTCTCGGCCCCCGGACAGCGCAAGATCCTCAGCGCTGGTGTACTTTCGCCGATGTGCCTATCGCCAACGTAGTAGCTGCACAACGACCACAACAACCAGCGCGAGTCACTCCACCGTCCGTCCCAAAGGCTTAGATTTACTTCAGGTTCTTACTGGAGAGTTAGGGCTACTTTCACAATTGCGACTCGCTACTGTAAACACACTTTAGTAGTAACATTCACCTATAAACGCACAAATTCCACACAACTGTCACAAACCGCACACATTCGGGCCATTTGTACATTAGTCAAGTGCCTTCCAGAATGTCACGTTATTATCGGGTATCTTTGGATACTAGCAGTGTGCTATTTTATTCCTTATGCTATTCAATGGGGCAAGCCTTTATTGTTCTTTTAACTCACTTCTAATTCTAGCGTGGTTGTTGCCATGGTGACATTATGGAAAGCTAGCAGTAGAATTAGGGTAATTCTCATGCATACAGATCTGGGATGCTATTTAATAGTAATTCTTTAATTGTCAATATTCCTCTTTATACATGATTTTATGAATTTTATCGGCTATTGACTATATATTGGAGATTCTCGCACACTAATATACTTAATAGGGTGAATCTCCGCTCCCATGATCTATTAATTAATGGAATTTTGGGAATGTTATAAATTGTATAAAATTGACAATTTATCAAATTCATTACAAAGATGAATTTAAATTTATTCCCGTAAATTTTATTATTTAATATTAAAATAGACACCATTTTATTCCAGAACATATCTGGGGACTGGGATCCTTGATTCTAGGAAATTTGTCCTTTTAAGAGTATCGGTAAGTGCTACGATATCTTAATTGACTAGAATTTTAAAGGATCTAAATTTTGACAGATTTTATAAATATTAATAGTTAATATTTAAGATGGGCACCGGTTTATTCCAGAACTTGTCTGGGGACGTTAACCACTGATTCTAGAATTTTGTCTTTCAAGTATATCGGTGGGTGCTGCGATATCTTAATCGACTAGAATTACAGATGGTCAAAGGGTTTAACAGATTTATTTTGCGTTTTACGCTACTGTTAAAGGGACATCACGCTACTATATGTATTATTTAATATACGGTATGAGAGCAATATCGCAAGAAGCAATGTCAGTGAGAAGAGGCAAGTCGTTTCCAAGGTCTACCCAGAGCTTGGTTTAGCCGAGACACGAGGATCTGAACTTTGCATTCCTAATACTCTACTTACCAATAATACTTGAATATAGTAGGAGCTTTATTGTACTTTAATAAGTATGGATATTTCATCTTACTGTAGTTACGTATTTGTAATGTAATACGGACAGTAAGGAAAGAGAAAAAGAATTATTTCTCGCCGTCGCTCTAAATATATAATATATAAGTAATTAAGTAATAAACACTAATATATATTGCACTAATTTACTAAATAATCGCTAAAATAACATTCTACTAAATAAAATTAAAGAAAACGATTATAATAAAATTACACAATAATACATACATAAATATAAAATAATAAGAATATAAAATAATATAGTCACACACCCACTCCAGACGTTGTTAAGTTGGGGAGTCCCTAGATGTTTGTTGGATTAGGGAGGTGGTCGTGGGAAGAGTATCTTGCCTTCCATAGTTTCCGGAGAGTTCTCTGTCTCTTTCTAGTAAACATAAACGACCAACTGGGCGATTGAGCTGCTGTGTCTCGAAGACAATTCCCGGTTTCTTAAAGTTACGTCGCATGACAACGAGTTCTACCGATCGCACCAAACCATCATCCGAGATGTGAGTCTCGATGATACGACCTGTCTGCCACCGCTTACGTGGAAGATCTGAATCCACAATAAGGACCATGTCTCCAGCGCTGACGTTTTCTTGCTGCACAAACCACTTAGTTCGAAGTTGTAGCGTGGGCAGATAATGTTTTTCGAAATGGTCAGCGAAACGACGGGATAACAACTGCATAAGTTGCCAAGTTTGCCGGCAGTATTCGTCTCCGTCTGTGATTTCCGATCGTGGGAGCATGGCTACAGGTTTCTTCAGTAGGAAGTGCGCGGGTGTTAGCGCTTCCAGGGAATCGGGACTCGATGAGACTGGCATAAGCGGTCTCTCGTTGAGATAGGCGGCGATTTCCTCCATTAACGTCCGCAAAAGTTCGTCGGTGAGATACGCGCGGCACGGCACTATGAAGTGAAATGCGGTCTTCACGCTCCTGATTAATCTCTCCCAACTTCCTCCCCACCAAGGGGCGTCGGCGGCGTTGAAGGTCCAGCTAGACGCTGTTAACCTTAGCTGATCGTCCACCTGTCTTTGGTTCCAATCTTTGACGTAAGCTTTGATTTCATTGTTGGCACCAATGAAGTTCGTTCCCTTATCAGATCTCATCGTGTTACTAGTTCCAAAGCGAGCGATCTGTCGCCGTAAGCTCAATAGGAAGCTGTTGGTAGATAAATCGTTCACCATATCGAGATGGATAGCTCTACAAGTCATACAAACAAAGATGACACACCATCTCTTGACTATAGTCCTAGCACGGTATACTTCAATAGGGCCAAATATATCTACACCGGTATTAGTAAAGGGTGGTTCATAGAAGCTTACTCGTTCCCTAGGTAATTCTGCCTCTCGCTGTGTTAAAGGCCTACTGAATGCTTTCCTACAGGGTATGCAGTTCCTAAGAACTTGGTTCAGAGCTCTACGGGGTTTATAAAAATAATAGCGAATTCGAATTTCGCTAAGAACTCGTTCTCTACCAGCATGATAAAGTTTGCTGTGAACATCTACAATCATCTTGATTTGTATTTCAAGATTTCTAATGAGTATGGGAAACTTGGTGTCAAAGGATAATGGAGCATTAGTTAATCTTCCTCCAACACGTATCAACCCATCTATCATTGTGCTAGAGAAACGATCCCTTAAGCGCATCTGTGGATTTCTCAACAACAGGAAATACTCATCGGAATCCTCACAGCATTGCAGGAGTCTCAGCATCTGCTTGTTGGTTTCTTCATGCTCCTGATAACTGATCTTCTCCTTCAGAAACCTGTCGCATATCTTATATTTGGGAAGATCTTTAACAACATGGACCTGCACAGATGTCAGTGGAGCGGTATCACTATTGGTCTTCGCCCTGGAGTAGTGATGATGAAAACATCGCTTTAAATATGTAACGGCCTTACAGAGCCGATTCCAGGAACTGTAGTGATATATCGCTATCTGCAGGAGAGGTGAGAGTCCTTGCGAGACGTCTGGTATTCCAGATTTCCAATCCCTCTCTCTGATTTCCACAACAGACTTATTTGCGGCTGTGGGTTTCGGATCCAAAGCGTCGTCTCCGGAAGTGTGTAGTACAGACAGATCTACCACGGGTTTAAATAACTTCGATTTACTCGCCCGAGTTTTAGGTTTGACTTTCTCCACTCCCTTGGCCTGTCTAATCTCTGCCGTAGTAAGATGAGGAGGCCATTCATCCTCTTCTTTGCTTAGGAAGTCGGGTCCACCTAACCAGTCTGGAGTATCTATCAGTTCTTGTGGAGTTGCTCCCCTGGAGGCGATGTCTGCTGGATTAATCGTTCCGGGGCAATGTCTCCATTGATCCATCTTCGTGCGACTAAGTATAATGGCTACTCTGTTGGTAACGAAGACGCTGAACTGACAGACTTCATTGGTTATATACTCCAACACGAGTAAAGCATCGGTCCAATAGACAGTTTTCTCCAGTGGATAGTCGATCTGTTCTGTTACATTCCGGCCGATGGCTGTAGCATATAAAGCCGCTTTTAACTCCGCTCGAGGAACTTTCAACTTGTTGTTTATCAATGCCTTAGAGGTAACCAAGGCGACTTTGATTCCATCCGGAGTTTCCACTCTCAGGTAGGCTACTATACCTATTCCCATATCGCTGGCGTCTCCAAACACATGGAGTTGATAGGAATACGTAGGGAGAACATGACCAAAATATGAACGGGAAATTATAAAGTTCTCGATGGCTGGTAGAGAATCTTCCCATTTCATCCACTTCTTTAATAATTCTCCCTTAAGTGGATCGTCCCATGAGTGGTTTTCAAGCCACATTTGTTGTACTAAACTCCGAGCAATCAATATAACTGGGCTAATAAATCCCAATGGATCGAAATAAGTGCTCAGGATACTTAAACAAATCCGTTTAGTCCGAACTGGATTATCTCGCTGTTTTAGCTGGAAAAACAGGATATCTCTCTCTGTGTCCCATTTCAAACCAAGTGTCTTGGTTTCTGGAAGATCATCTTTGATTAGGTCTAGGTCTTTCGCTCCTCGATCTTCTACCAGGATCGATTCTAGAAACTCACGGGAGTTGCTGGTGAATTTAGTTAATCGAAATCCACCTCTTTTTAAGCACTCTACCGTTCCTTTGGCGACATCAATGGCTTCTTCCACAGATGGAAGGGACTTTAAATTGTCATCCATGTATATATCCCGTTTGATGTTGTCGATCACCTCTTTTGAGAAGGCGTCCCGGTTGTCATCAGCAGTGGTGCGCACCACTGAGCAGGCGTTTGAAGGGCTTGAGATGATCCCAAAAGCCTGGATGGTCATCCAATACTCCACCGGTTTCTGGTTGAGGTCTCCTTCAGGCCACCACAGAAATCGTAGGCTGTCTCGATCCCTATCCAGCGCCTTGACTTGTAAGAACATGCCTTCTATATCGTAGGCGAAAGCGATTGAATATTCCCGATTGTATTCCCAACAAGGATTGGAGTAAGTTGGGTCCTGGTAACAACTCGAAATTAAGGGATTGGCCCATGTAGAGGGCGGAGCCATCAAATACTACTCGTACCTCATGGGGTTTACCGGGTTTGGGAACGTAATGATGTGTTAAATAGTACATTCTCTCAGTTAGGGGTGTTCCTTCCGGTACTCGCTCCGCATATCCCTTGTTAATAAATTTCTTCAACTGAGTCTGATACATTTCTTTAGCTGAAGCATTTGCCGTAAGGCGTCGATGTAGTTGAGCAATTCTTTTCTCCGCCAAGGGTCGGTTGTTTATGAATTTTGGTTCTCGCTTTCGGAATGGGAGACCGATTTCATATCTACCTTGATCTTTAAGAAAACGTGTAGTTGTCTCCTGGATCTGCTTGGCTCTTTCTTCTTCTACCGATAGGGCCTTATCGTAGGAATTGGGCTCTACAGCCTCTTGAGTAAAGAATCGTACGGCGTGTTCATCTCGAGTTTTCGCGTTATATCTCTCGATTACGTCATTCAGTTTGTCGTTATAGTCGACTTGTCCTGATGGACGAATGACTTGACATAGGTTCACTTGGTTTTGCCAAGTCTCGTTTTCCGTAAGGATATCGATGGTATTCTCCTCGTCGAAGAGCTGGTGGATATCGTCATTATCTGAGGAGTATGGTGTTCCCTCAGTTGGGTCATCAACTTCACTGCTCTCCACTTCCCATTCACTTAATTGATATACCTGTTCTTTTGGTACGCTTATGTCCTTCTGGGCTCCTCCCCGAGGCGCACCCATGAGGCGGATGCTTTTCCACCACCCTTGGGGCCAGTCCGACTGATGTTTTTATCAGACCGGGCCGGAGGGTAGCCCGATGCTTCCCGGGTTCAATTTTCAATCCCCCGATCACACCGGCACAGCTCGTCAGTGTAGCCAGATGGTCGGCTACTGTCAACTTACTGTGGCCTGACTGTACATTGAGCCAACTCAGAGAGTCAACCGGCGGGTGGACCAGTCGATAGCGATCGAGCATCAAGGTCGCCCTTGAGCCAAACCGACGGTCTTGTCCCAACGCTACCCAACATGGAATATTGACACGTTTTCACCCGCCTCGCAGGCAGTATTGAGGGGAAGTCAGTTCCGCAAACAATACTGACTAGCTCGAAAGCTAGGAACAAGTAAACACTTACCAGTCACTGTACACGTGTACTCAACAGATGTTCACAATATCAAGTACACTACGGTAAACACAAAATCTGACACATACCATGCACACACAGAGGACATAATCGGGAAAGACAAAATCGGGGACAAAATCAGAGGGGACAAAATTGTATCGACTGTTAAAAGAGTCGAGAGTACCTTATTTTGCCGTCAGGGCAAAATATTTTTGTGTGCACAAAGTATGCTGGGGCGCAGTAAAGATATGGTCCTACTAATACCAGCGGCGTCTAGACCAACCGGCAAGGGTTCCCATACTCACTCGCAGTGGCCATACATACACTCACGTATACCACGTACCCACAGCAACAGAAAGCTCAAGCAAACTGCCACTGATCGTCCACACGCAAACCACAGATTCCAGAGTATCATTCACTCGGACCACACTACGACACCAACCCCTCCTTGCAGCCGATATTCCGGGTGCTACCTCCATTCCAATAGTAGTACCAACAGAATCATCAGAAACCTGCCCATTCCGATGCAACACCTCCATTCCAATAGTGCTACCCTGGGAAAAGACACGTTTTGGCAACCGATCGGAGACAGTAAAGAGTCTGGTCAACTCATACATACCAAACATAGACCTACCACATAGACCACAGATCACACTAAGCCACCACCCCTACTGTGTACAGGACTGGCAGTACGGCAACAGGCCGACTAGACGGTACCACGGCACCATGTTAATTCATGGTTCGCAAGACACGAGGGCCTTCAGTATCTCCCTTGCACTATACATGGGATTTAACGTGCCCCCAGACCCTCACGAGTCCGCCGCCGCCTGTTAAATACCCCCTATAGAGACCTCACCTCTTTAGGATCTTTCCATGAGAGTTCTACGGGAAGGGCCAGTAAAGTACCAACCTACTCTAGTTCTTCCCGCATAGACTTGTAATGGTTGCGGTTGAGCAGGCCGTTTCTCCAATGTCTCAAGCGCTTCATGCGCATTTTGGCCGATGAGTATTTGCACTCCAGGGTAATCTGTGTTGAATCTAGGTATATAAGCTGCTGGGTGGAATCGTCCTCATCCCAGTTATAAGGTTCTACTTGGCTGGTAGCGAAGTTCTTTATCGCCACCATTTTTACTGACCTTATACTGTGTTCTCCTAGTTCATCCTGGGGGGTGGACAACGCACCTACATAATAATCTGCTATTACTGTAGATTTCTAAACCTGCATAATTCCTGACATGTTTAACTTAGTTCGGAACTTGGGTTGTCCAGCAAAGATGTCTTCGGCTAGTTCTTTGTCGATGAATGTTCCTGTGCTACCGGAGTCAAGGAGGGCGTTCACTATATAACTCCTTTTAGGTCCGTGGACCCTCAACTGTACTACGGGAAATTCTCGGATTCCTACATTGGAAGTTGGTGCTTTCCAAGATGGTTGTCGGTCAGAAGTAGTTAGGGGGAGCTCGCTATCGGTATCCTTTTCATACGTAAGTGCTCGATACACTGCGGTATTTATCAGGTAACAGGATTCGTTTTCGTCGGAGAATTCGTCCGTATAGAATCCTTCCATCTCAGAACTTTGGTCAGTGTCGTTCACATCACTGAATTGGACATGTAGTTCGGAATCACTTACCTGACTCGGGCTGTTTCTTTCGAATTCAGTGTGCAACAAGAGATGATGTTTTGCGCCGCACTTCGCACACCTTGCGTCGGAGTAACAGGTTCGCCGTTGGTGTCCTTGTCTGAGGCAATTATAACACAACCGCTTATCCCACATGACTTCCCGTCTATCCTTTAATGATTTCTTTAGGAATTCATCACACACATTCAAACGGTGGGTCCCGTCACACAGCGCACATTTCGGTTTGATATTACTTACCTTATTTTGAGTAACGTTGTGCACACTCGTTCTTTCTTCGGGCTTTCTTACCTGAATTCTCTTAGGAGACGTAGGAGGAGTTTTTCTTACCTGTTCTCTCCTGTCATTGGTTTGAGACTTGAATTTACTTACGTCTTTAGGCGTTTTATTGACATAATAAGATCTTTCAGTGTCTTTCCCGCTGTCTTCTTCTTGAGAAGCCTGGCTTTCGCCGTCGTCGGTATAACACACTGGTGTTACCTTTCTCCTAGAAACGGGTTTCTCACTTACCTTGTTTTCCGGTGTCTTCTCTCTGGACTGCTTTAGGAGCTGTAATTTCACTTCTCCATCTAAGAATGACATGAGATCAGCCATGGTAGGGTCTCGTCGTTGTTGTTCCATCATATATAACACTTTCTTATCCCAGCGTGTGCCTACTCCACCCTTAGGTAAAGTAGAGGCCACGGCTCCAATAACCATAGAACTCTGATATTCATGAGACTTACCTAGCCAATCTAATTGTCTACAGATCTCCTGAATCTCATCGGAAAACTCTATAATCCCGCTGCTAATGAATTTTCGGGGCGCTACCAATTTTGCATACAAATACCTAGCTATGTTATTCCTATTACCATACCTGATGTTTAGGGTATCCCAAACTTGTCTTAATCCATCTGGATGTCCAATAAACTTTAACGCCATTAACTTGGGAGATCCTTCCAAGCACTCGATGAGGAATCTAAGTTTCTCTCCGTTAGATAGCACAGAGTTCTGTATGTTATCTTTGTAATATTCATTAAAAGGTAACCATTTCATCTCATCTCCATTGAACTTGACGATCTCTCCCACCTTTACCGCTTGACGGGCTTCGGTTCTAGCCATTTGACGCGTAAAACTTTCTTGGGCCATCGTATTATTTAATATCGAGTTATCGGTATATAAATTTCTCGGATTATGATCAGGTCTATATGGAATATCATTGTCAACAGGTTTATAATTACCCTTAATAGGGTTTACTATAGGAGTTTCCACTTCACTAGCAGTATAGATGCGTGTAGGCTCCACACCTTGCGCATGAAATACTTCAGACCTAACAGGTTGACACATTGTTACAGGGGGTGGTGGTATACCCTTTTGGATATTTACTAATTTATCGCGTTCTAACGCGATACTTTGCTGCACTTCTTGCAACTCTAACCTACCCTCTCTAATTGTTCCCTTTAACTGCTGCACAGTCTCCCCCATCTCCTGGACCTGCTGAGAGGAGCAAGAACGGTGTTCCCTCAGCTGCCCGAGCAGGAGACCCATCTCCCGTCGTCCCTCATCTACCCACTCGACCGCCGAAGCGGGAGGCGCCAACGTTGTAGCGGGCGGACGAGGGACAACGGGCGACAAATCATTAATATTTCGCTCGGAGTCCAGGACATGAACATTTTCAGGGGTGGTTCTGTGGGGCACAGGTAGCTTAGTGCTGTGCAGAGGGAATTTAGAGGTAGGTTCAGGGAGTACAGGTGTCTCTATCACCGAAGGGGTGGCTTCGAGAACAGGCCTAATTATTTCAGGCTCATCTACTATAGTAGGGAGTCTTTCTATTTTAATTATTTGGTCTGTGGGTTCTGTACTACCTAAGTCTGTGTTAGTTAGTTGCCTTCTAACAGCTGGGGGCAAATCAGGCAATTTCTGACGGTGGGACATTCTTCTACGTCTGCTTAGACGAGATCTATTTCCTCCGCCTTCAGGATCGGTGGTATCGCCTTCATCAGATGATGTATATCCCTGTCTTTTGGGAGTAGATCGACTCATCATCTGCATTTGACTAGCTGTTAACTGTTTATTTATGCAGTCTTGATTCTCTTGAATATTTTCCAACTCTAGTTGGGTGGTCTCTTCAGATGCTCTTCGTTCTGCTTCTGCCACTGCCTCTGCGCTTTTCTTTCCGCTTCTGCCGCTGCCGCTTTTCTTTCCGCTTCTACTGCTCGCTGCCGCTTTTGCCTCTGCCACTGCCGCTTTTATTGCTGCAGCTGCCGCTTTTCTTTCCGCTTCGTCCTGCTGCCAGCTGCCGCTTTTGCCTCTGCCGCTGCTCTGCCGCCTTTCTTTCCGCTTCTGCCCTGCCATTGCCGCTGCTGCTGTCTTTCTGTCCTCTATACGTTTTTTCTTGACTTGTTCTTCTTGGACCCTAGCGATGCGGAGGCTTTCATCAAATTTAGCTTGGTTCGCAGCTATCATATCCGCATCGATTGCGTCCAACACAAGCTTGGCTCCTTCACTATTAGGGCGAAGTCCAGACAGCCGTCTCCTCAACTCTTCGTCACCTACAAATCGTTGATAGTCTGACAGATAGATGTCAATAGCATCCCTCTTATGCGGTTTCTCTGCTGTCACTTCACTTTCCACTTGGGAAAAGGTAGCGTCTGTTGATTCTCCATGGGTTGAGCGCTCAGCCAGCTGAGATTTCCACTGGGCAGTTCCTTGAACTTGGAGACTCACCCGCTGAAACCAAGTCTTTACGGCAACTTGCAACGACGTGTCTTGTCTTCTTTTCGAAGCCTCCTCAAAGGCCGATAAGATTAGTCTGATTCGTAGAATTCTTTCTCTAACTTGATAAAGCAGCTCTCCCTGCTCTTGAGGTCCTTGGGGTTGTCGAAACAGTTGTTCCTCTAATCGCTCCATAGAGCTGAAGAATCCCTGTACGTATCCTGCTGCTGACCTCTTCCACACAGCTGGATCGCTGGTTTCTTTTGTCACTCCCATCCTGTGTATGTCTTCCCAGGCAGCTTCCGATAAGTCAAACGGGAGTCCGGGTCCGGGGAAGTTCCATTGCGACTCGACAATAGACTTCAGTTCTTCCCTTGTGTATCCCGCATAACTATCCTTGGTCGATCGCTTACTTCTCGCCCAATCAATCTGGTGTTCCTCCACCGCAATCAATACCCTAGTGAGTACGGCTGCAGGAAGGATGAGAAGGGGATCCGAATAAACCGCATCTGCCATCTTTGCTCCGCGCTCGGGTGTCAGCTCTACAGTATCCGCACTACTGGAGCTGTCGGGCCGCTGAGAAATAAGTTCTCGGCTCGAGTGTTGCTGCTGTTCCGCTGCTTCTTGGTCCCGCTTGACCTGAGCTCGAGTGCCTATGATAGACCTACGGTGTTGGACTAGCCTAGGGTCTGATATTACTACTGGAGGGATGATCTTTCTTACAGTAGGAGGTGAGTTGAACTTCGGTCTCACACGTTCCACACTCCTGTCTGGGTCACAGATGGTTGTATCTAGGAGACTGTCTGACAGGTTTTGCTTTGTGTCAGACATGTTTGTTTGTACAGTTGAATGCCTACTGCTATATTACAGTTAAAGCAAGTCTAGTAATTCAGTATCAACTGTTAGCCTAGTAATTAATTACCGATACTGTTACTCAGTGTAACGTGATATATATATATAATATATTAGAATACCGGTATACACTTATAGTATATATATAAGTATTATTACAGACTAGGTTTGTCACAGAATACCGGTATATAATTTCAGCGCAAATATATATAAATATATAATAGGCCTATCGTGAATACCGGTATACAGCTTACACTTATAGTATATATAAGTATAATTATGGACTAGAATTAATTACAGAATACCGGTTATAATTTCAGCCTAAATTTATAGAAATAAATATAATAAGCCTATTGTAAATACCGGTATGTCAATTATTTTAGAATAATTGAATTTCTGAATTTTAGGGGTTACTTGGTTACTTTACTTTACTTTATTACCGTTATTTAAGCAGTAGTCCAACTGATATTAAGACCTAATTGTTGTATGACAGGCCTACTATTTTATAAATCGGTTTGAGTTGATTTATAATATATATACCCCTATAATGGGTTTTGTCAATATTTGAAATAAATGTTATTATTTCTGGGAAGGAGTCACTGCACAGAAGCTGTACGCTCTCAGTGAAGTGCTACTTGTTGGACACTAAAACAAATAATTCTAATTTACCTAAGTTACTTAATACTACAAATTACGTACAATTCGGGGTGAGATTACAATCTCTAAATAAACACAAAAATTACACGTACGAATTTTTAGGGTAATTTTACAAGAAGTCTACAAACCAGCCTAACAAAGGGTTAGAATATCTGGTTATTACAAACAGACAGGATACTACGGTATTTGAAAATAACAAAGCAGTAGTAAATATACTGCGTTGTCCAGATAGGAAAAATACCACCGTCTGACGACTTATAGCCGTATCGCTATAAGTACTACGTTATGTATCACGGAGTGTTCCTACCTAGAAGTTAATTACCGCGGTCTACCAGAACCAACGTGCCTATTAACCACTTTACAACACAAATATACTGCCTACACACTAATTACCTTCGGAAAGCACTGTACACTAAACCCTAAATTAGGTACAAGTACTTATACAACAAATAATCAGCAGTTAGAAATACTTGTACAGCTAAAAGAACCACGGTATCTGCTGGAGTGACCGGGGCACAAAATCACCAGTCTTTACCTACGCCAAGCAGCCCTGATGTAGTACCGGGGTTAATTTAACTATAACGGTATGTATAACAAGCACAATTACTGTAGGAATAAACTTGGGGATATGAATGTTGCGAATAATCGCATAAACTCTGAATAATAAATATTACGCTACGCGTACAGACTACTCAAACAAAATACAGACCAAACGCTGGCAGACTACTATCAAGCCTAAACAAACTACAGTATATGCAGACTCCGAAATGGTTAGTTAGTATGCGTTCTAACCGAGTAGTACGACTTATTCTTTCAGGGGGATTTACCTCACAGCACTGGAAGCCCCTACGTTCCTAACTAGTACTTTATCGGACATACACTCTACACACACCGCAATCTCTTCAGACCTAACAACAGCCAGACAACAATCCAGCCTACAAATTATCTAAATAAGAAATATTACGCTACCCGTACAGACTACACAAACAAAATACAGACCAAACGCTGGCAGACTACTATCAAGCCTAAATAAACCACAGTATATGCAGACTCCGAAATGGTTAGTTAGTATGCGTTCTAACCGAGTAGCACGACTTATTCTTTCGAGGGGATTTACCTCACAGCACTGGAAGCCCCTACATTCCTAACTAGTACTTTATCGGACATACACTCTACACACACTGCAATCTCTTCAGACTTAACAACAGTCAGACAACAGTCCAGCTTACAAATTATCTGTACAATCTGGGCAGGCTTACAGTCCCTATCTCATTCTGAATATTATTTCTCAAACTGGGTATCATTTCTCAAACCTTTTACTAATGATAGTCAAGGGAGAATTTCAGTAGGTAAGACTGGGGTAAGAGTTGAGAAATCAGAAAGATGCAGCCAGCTCAATCTAACTCAAACTGGAGTCTGGCGCCATGGTTTGAGTTAGGTTGACTTCCAACTGTGCCATACTCAGCATTACTCTTCCTGTACGGGATGGATAATTACTCTGGTTGAGTGAGGCACCACCACATGGGGAAGGGGCCTCTGTCTGTTGCTTGGGCTCTTGAGTTAATGGGTTGAATTACATAAGCTGGGCAGGCCGGCTTGCGCGTGTGTCTCATAAAAGACATGTCAATCACGCAGTTCCTTTGTGGGCTCTACTAAATGTATGTTGTTAACTAAACTACACTGGCTCGGTCTGTTTGTAGAGAAGTTTTAATTCTGGGAATATTGTTGTGGGAAATTGGTGCTCTGTTGTCTGTCTGTTTGATGTCAATTGGTGCCTTACAAGACATATCAGTTTAAAAATCTAATGGTTAAATAAGAATTATTAGTGCATATGGGACCTCGGATTAAGCCTCATGCGAATTTAGTTCCAATGGAAACGAATTTAGTTCCAATTTAGGCGAACTTAGTTCCAATAACTGGAGAAAAACGAAAACGAATTTAGTTCCAATGGATGCGAATTTAGTTCCAATGGATGTGAATTTAGCTCTAATTGATGCGAACTTAGTTCCAATGCATGCGAATTTGGTTCCAATGGAAACGAATTTAGTTCCAATTTAGGCGAACTTCGTTCCAATAACTGGAGAAAAACGAAAACGAATTTAGTTCCAATGGAAACGAATTTAGTTCCAATTTAGGCGAACTTAGTTCCAATAACTGGAGAAAAACGAAAACGAATTTAGTTCCAATGGATGCGAATTTAGTTCCAATGGATGTGAATTTAGCTCTAATGGATGCGAACTTAGTTCCAATGGATGTGAATTTAGTTCCAATGGATGCGAACTTAGTTCCAATGCATGCGAATTTAGTTCCTCCAATGGATGCGAATTTAGTTCCAATGGAAGCGAATTTAGTTCCAAAGGGGCGAGCCACGTAGTTGGCGTAGAATCTGTTTAATGACACTATTAAGAGGCTGGTTAAACAATAATTGTAAATAACTAACCCAAAACGCCCAACCTCCTGACGAAAACAATCTTATCCCAAACAACGCCCAAGCTCATAACCCAAACTACGCCCAACCTCCTAACCCAAACAACGCACATCCACCTAAACCGAAAGAACTAGTAAATATTGTATTTGTTGTGATAAATGGCACAATGTGCATGACTTGAGTATATAATACTACAGACTCAGTCAGTCAGTATCAGTATACTCGTCATTAATATATAATTCAAAATGTGTAATTATACATTTAATAATAATTCGTTTTTTAAAAATGACGGAACGGTTTTACAATTATTTACAATTATTGTTGACCCTGACCCACCCCAAATATTGACAATACGCAATAGGCTTCGCCTACTACACGTGGCTATCCCCACGATTGAAACTTTGAAACTAAGTTTGTACCCATTGGAACTAAATTCGCTTCCATTGGAACTAAATTCGCTTCCATTGGAACTAAATTCGCATGCATTGGAACTAAGTTCGCATGCATTGGAACTAAATTCGCATGTCGCATCCATTGGAACTAAGTTCGTTTTGATATTCTGGGAGTGATTGGAACTAAGTTCGCCTCGATTGGAACTAAGTTCGCTTTGTAAAATTTATTTTCGAACTAAATTCGTTTCAATTGGAACTAAGTTTGCCTTTGAAACTGTGCGATTGGAACTAAGTTTGTGCTACCGGGACCTCGCAACACCCACCCCCCCCCCCCCCCCCTCCCATAAATATGGCCCTGTCTATAATTACAGAGGTTTCCTCTGGCCCCTTTGCCCGGTATACCCACCCCACACCCGGATGTATTGCGAATAATTGTGTTGACGATGTAATAGAGAATTAAACATTAGTAAAACATTAGTAAAACATTAAAGTTAAACATTAGAAACATTAGCGAAATATACGCGACATTAAATTAAATTTATAAAATTGGTTGGTTATATTATATGGTTATATTTTAATGTAAAATAACGTTAATATGTTATGAGTCATACATACTTAATAAATGTAATAAAAAATTATTAAATCTTCAGTTTAATTAATTTAGCATATAATTTTTTTATTCTGAAATTTAAAAATAAATTGAGTCACTGAGTCTGCAACTTAATTCTCACGATCTACTGGAGTTAATTACACACAAACAAATCAAGTTTAGGGAATGTTATAACACAGCAGGAGACCATCAAACCCGTAGGCAGAGTATAACAGAAACCATGGGCCATTAAACACAGACAGCTTGTTGTATGACTGCTACACAGTGCACAGTGGGTGGATATGCGAGTTTGAGTTGGGTTTGAGTAAACCAGACAGGTTTGAGTTAGTAAGAGTGATGTAAGAGAAAAGGTACCCAGTTTGAGAAAGGGTATCTAGAATGAGATAGGGACTGTACACGTCTTCTGCTCAACATTAACCTACAAATAAATAAAACTGACAGAAATAAGTAAAATCCCAATAAAAAACCAGGGCTGCAGTCCCTGATTAAATATTAAGGCCTACCGGTATATAATTATCAAAAATCGAATAATACTGCTTTACCTGTACTGCTGTAAGTACCGGTTCGGCTGGTTAGGTTGTTAGGCCTACTGGGTACCGGTTGACCGGTACTTCAGCTTTATTGCCTACTGCAATACAGAAGCAATAACTGTTATTGTTCTTACCAGAACAATAGACAACTATATTTATTGCCTACACTGCAATCTGAAATCAATAACTGTTATTGTTCACGCTTTCAGACCTTTAGCAGTTTAACCTGCCAAATTTAGATGTCTTCTAGATTATAAATCGACTTTAGCCTATGACGAGTATTTGATACACTACATTAGCCGAAGCCAGTCTATGCGCGACCATTCACCCGCTGGATATACCCGGGAGACTGGATGCGGAAGCTTTGACCTTATTGCGGTGTAGGCCCACTGTATTATTCGACTGATTGTTAATATATAATTTCTGACAAATATTATTCACTTTCGGGAAATATCAACAGTTCCTTTAGGACGTGGCGCTCTAAATATGTAAACAGAGTTATGACTTACACTAGACACAACGGGATGGCTATTGATTCACGTATAAAGCGCATTCTTTAGGAGATGCTTTGTTATCAGTCACAATCATGCACACTACCGCACAATGCTGCACACCGATCTGCCGACCTTCACTAATTTTAGTCACATATAAAGAGAACAGCAACCGACACATGTAGTGCCTATGAAATAGCAATAGATTCACTCCAAAACCAATATAATGTAAGTCGCAATTGCTATATGTAACCTGTCTCTTACCTTCAGTATATCAAGAAGATTGGGGGTTTTATGATTATTTATCAATATCTATCCAAATATAATAATATTCCATCAACTGATATAATTAATAACCGACAGTAAATAGCAGTAAAAATGCGGTGTTTGTAGGTGACAATATGATTTGTGTTGAGTTGGTATGGTTTGATTTGTGGTTTGATAACAGTTATACGTTTCTATGACCAAAGCCTACTAATGTTTGGCTAAAGCATGAAACACAGAAATTCCAAAGCCGGTCTTCTGGCTGTGGACAAAATACACATACTGACTCAATTGCATGATTTTCTGTATACAATCTCCAACACAGAGTCAAAAAACGCTCTGATTGGTCGACCGAACAAAGAACGAACAAAGAACAAAGAAAAAGCTACATGTGTACATATCAGCTGTCAGATGTCGTCATGGTAACTACACTGTATCAAGAGGATTTTGGCTTATTGCGACATAAGATCGCTAGTTATGTCCGCTAAAGTACACATACAGAAGAAATGGCTTTTTATGTCCACTAAAACACCGGTACAGTAAGGAAACGGCTTTTTATGTCCGTTAAAACACCTATAGAGTACTTTGCGGGGAAAATAACTAGCTAGATCCACAAAAGCCTTTACAGTGTCGCATGACCTGTTCTCGTCCAAGGGGTTCGATGTTCTTGTTCCTATTGGAGTATATTGTTGATATTGTGATGGGGGAATGTCACCCTGTCCCCCCCCACAGGTATGTTTGATACTGGGGTTGATGTTAATATATTGGGGCCCATGCACCTATCCGCAATAATTCTCCCTTCCCCTGGATATATGTTATGCCCTTGCATGCTGTAGTCATACTGCTGTGCTGGTACCGGTATAGGCCTATCCACTTCTGGCCTACCTACCGGTATGTACTCCGCGACTTCCGGGTTTAATCCCGTCGTCCATGCCACCCTATTGCCTACATTATCTCTCCCAGCATGGCCTATGGTATGTGCAGTAAGGCCTACAGTATGTCCTGCAGTCTGTATGTGTCGCTCGGGATCGAAGTTTAATCTTCTCGAATAATCCTCCTCGTGGTTACCGTATTCTCGATCGGTAGGTAGATCCCGTCGGGAAGTTTCTCTTCAACCCCCTCTACTGTTCTCGTCCTTCACTTCTACACCCCTCTCTAGTCGACACACTAACCCTAATGCGACTGGGTCTATTCACCCCCGCCTCTCCCTCTACTACTGTGTGGCCTACCAGGCCCCCCTCGGGTTGACTCAAGCCCGCCACTTCCTGCCTACTAACTACGCGGCCTACCAGGCCCCCTTCGGGTTGGCTCAACCCCGCCACTTCCTGCCTACTGACTACGTGGCCTACCAGGCCCTCACTTGCCGGGCTACGCACGTCCGCCTCGTTCATATTAATAGCACCATTCCCAATATTATCTGTTAAATCAATTAAATCTTCTAAATCATTTAAATTATTTGAATTAATAGAATTTGAAACAGGATTATTATTTAAATTATTTTGTGTATTTAAATTTAAATTATTTGAATTATTTTGCGTAATTATATTATTTGAATTATTTTGCGTAATTATATTATTTGAATTATTTTGTATATTCGGGTTTAGACTATTATTTAAATTATTCGGACTACTTTGTACATTTATATTAGAATCGTTCGGATTTAAATTACTACTGTCGGGCAAAATATTATTTCCTGCAATGAAAGTTTGGTTAGAATTATCCACTACGGTACTATTAATATTAACGTCATCTACTGTATTATTATTATTACCCCCCCCCCCCCCGGCCCCGCCCGTACGGTCACACCAGTCTTGGGTCTGTCGTCTGGTCCCTGTAAGTGGGGTATTAATAAATGTTTCCCTAACTCCTGGCTCCTCGTAAATACTACTCGAGCCAGCCTCGCTCTCTGACAGCCCCATCTGCGCCAGTTCTAGTCGGCGCTTCTGTTTGGCTTGATATTGAATAAGCCCCTTTAGGCAGGCATGCAAACCATCCTGCACACGTTTTCCCTCTATCTCCCTCTCTATTATGTCCTCGCGTAAACTCTGATCGGCTAACTCCGCCTCTCTCACAACTCTCTCCAGTCGTCTCGCCTCGCGCTCTTTTCGCTCACTCTGCTCTCTCGCCTCACGCTCTTTACATTCTTTCTCCTCTCTCGCCTCACGCTCTTTACGTTCACCTTTACGCTCGCTCGCCTCTGCCGCCTCTCGCTCTTCTTGCTCCTTCCTTTCCATCCTCCCTATTTCCTCACACTCCTTAAAGCTTCTCGCGACCTTCTCGGCCCTCTCTCTATTCTCTCTAGCCAGTTCTTTCTCCTTCTCTAGTAACGCACACCCCTCCTCTAACTGTCTCTCTAATTCTCTCTGGTCTAGCGCCGCCAGATCGAGTTGGCACACTAGATTTATTTCTAACACCCGTCTTTCTTTTGCGGAGGATGTAGCAGACTTATCGGTCGTGACGGACTCCCGTCGCCTTCCCGTCCTACTAACTTTCCCCCGCCTTCCGGAATTTCCTCCGACTGACGAGACCGAATCCTCGGGGTTATCCTCGGATTCGCCCTCCTGCGGTCTCCTCCAACCCACTAATTTTATTCCCCGGGCATCGACTAAGTATGGCCCTATGTACACTACACCAGGCTCCATACCCCTGCATTCCCACAGTTCAAACAGTTCGGTGGCAACCCCTCTCGCTCTCTCATCGGCTAGTTCTCCCTGCCCAAAGCGCATTAAGTAATCAAAATGTTTGTTCGACTCACCTAGCCACTTCTCTAACTTCACCTGGTCTATCTTGGCCCCTCCTTTGGCTTCTCTTAGTTGCTTTCGGGTCGCGGTGTAGGCTAGTCGGAGCCGGTCGCTAACCCCGACGTCCTCGTCGCCGACGTCTCCTCTATCCCTCCGTGTCCAGCGTCGTACCGGCGGCCCCACCGTCGCCGTTCCGGTGGGCAGTCCGTCGCCCTCGGCCTGTGGCTGGCCGGCGACATCGGCACGTCGACCGCCGCTGTGTGTCGACTCGTCTCTCTCCTCTCTCGACTCGTCCGCTCGTTGTAGACGGCCCCCCTCGGTTTGGATCGCCGGATCGCATATGGTCGACGAATCCGGCGTCGTGGGTCGGTACCGTCGCGTCGCGGCCTCGCGGATCGTTAGGTCGCCATCCGGGGTCCGCGGCGGTGTCGTCTTTCCTTCTCGACTCATGGTTGGCAGTCAGTTTCGGGTCGTTGGTCTTTTAATACTTCTCGGGCAGCTACTAGTATCTTATCACTGTGATGGGATCCGAGAATCCCGATTTATCCGGTGTCTTATCTACGCGTCCCCGCCTTGCGTGTGTGAAAAGAGTTCTGGGGTTGTTGACTGATCGGTATGTATAAACATATAGCGTATAATATAGTTGAATGAAGTATAGCACAGTTGATTGATTTAACAGTTGATTAAATGTACTGGTAAATAACTGAATGATGGTGGTGGCAGTAGATGGAGACAGTGATAAGAGTTCCGGTACTGCCCTAACTAACTGACTTACTAAAGTGAATGAAATGACACAATAACTGGTAATATATTGCACTAGTTGGCCGTATTACATTACTCAGTGGATGCCTTCCCCCCATTGGCTAATAACTCACTTCTCGCCCTCCCATCTCTCTGGGAGTGTTTCCCCCTGCTACTGTCACTCTCTCCCTCCTGGAGGTGTAACCTCTGACCCCCGCTGTGTGTGTGTCCCTTTGGGGTTTGTCGCCCCGTTTATTGGGGTGATACGAGGTTGATTGGCAATCAACCTCGTACTCCCAATATTGCTTAAAGCTCTTGCTTGGCCAACTTTGTGTGGGGTGGTTAGCGGAATTGAATACGCTAACAGAAGGGAAATGGTGCCCGTGTGAGGGTGTCTACAGCCCCCTCCTGTCTGGAATTGTAAGCACGAAACGCATGGCTGTTGTGCTTTAATGCAGCCACATTTGCCGGAGACACAGCATCCACAACAGCATGGTAATACCGCACTGACAGCACCGCTCAGCAGCACGCTATCTAAACGATCCTGTCTAACTCACTCCCAATCCTTTGATAACCAGTTATACCCCAGATGCAGTGCTCAGTGCAGTACAGTCGTTACGTATATCTACCACTCCAGTTACCTAACAAAAATGGTCTTAAAATGTTCTGATATATTTTGGTGTTTGCCAAAAAATTTAATAAAATATATTATTATTTTAAAAATTTGTCGACTTATAAAACCAGTCCGGTTTGGCAAAATGTAAAACTGAACCTTGATATTCGTTGTCAGAGACCTCGAATAAACTAAATGCTGTAAAATGTTTTCTAACGATTTCGAGACGATTTAGTGTTTACGGAACAAATTTTGAAATTATGTCAATATTCTCGAAATTTCGTTGCCTATAAAAGACTGACTATACAGTAGGTAGAGAGGCAAAACTTACTTGAAAAGCGGAATCAGCGACCGCAAATTAACTAAACAAACGATTTCAGCCGATTCCGAGAAAAAAAAACGATTTTGAACTCTAAAAATCTGAAAAAACCGCTGGGGATAACCGCTGTAGATATAAAACCCGAAAATAATAATCAAACAATCTACAGTACAAAATCTCGCTTTCAGTAAGATATAGTAGGCCTAGGTATTATTAGAATGCACACTTTACATTTTTTAATCAATAAAATCCGATAACTTCGCCCCATTTTCGACCTTTAAATGTTATTTAATACCAAATACTGTCTGCTGGTTGGTTGTTACTGTAGTTGTTGAGCAATGGCGGCTTAGATGAATCAACTCAGCATCAGCAGAACAGTGTAGGGGCCTACTGGTGTTAGTAATGTATTACAATCAAGGTACAGTCTGAAGGGGCAAAGTTGAAGGAAGCGGTCCGGTGAGTCAGGCAGATTGGGATTTTGTGGAGCCAGTTAAAATCCCGGTGTCACAGGCGAAAATGTTGAAGGAATTTTGAAAAAAATCAATAAGGGCCGAGCTACGAAACTTTGAAGTATGCTTCGAGGGCCCAAGTGGACCCAAATTCTGGGACTTTAAAAAGTCGTTTTTGTGGAAAATAGTGTTAAGCGATTTAGTAGAGAATGAAGGGTTATTCTTTCCTAAATGCCAGATGATTGGGTTTCTCGAGATATTTCGCTTCGAATATCGGGTTTTTTTGTGAGTCGCAAATATTCGCCCCCACTTTTCAGGAGAAAAACTCTCTCGAATCAAAAATCAGTCGGAATAGTTACTACCTGTCTATTAAAAAAAGTTGTTGCAAGGTCGTAGCTCCGATTATAAAAAAATAGCGTGGAATGCCGTTTTTCCATTTTTGCGCATTTGCGATATTTACAATTATTGCGACTTCGTTTATTGCAACTTCCCGACCGCTTTCGAAAAAAGTGGTTGATATTTCTGCCAGAGCTATCTTTCCTCTATCCAACAACGAAAAAATCGTAATAAAATCGGAATATATTTTTCATTCTCTATACACCTCCAACGAGGTAAAATAACACTATTATCACATATAATTATAGCATAATACTGTACATATAGTCACATATAGTTATATACAATCACATATAGTTCAATTATTAATACAGCAAATAAGCACAGGGAATAGGAGCACAAATAGTATTTAGTTCGACATAAGTTATGTATTTGCAAGTATGGGTATTGGCGGGCATGCGGCACATTGTAGAACATCGCTGTGTGAAATATCGCTGTCGCTGATATCGAGATATCGCTATCGTGAAAGTGTGTGGAAAGGCTTTTCGTTTGTATAGAGTTTATGGTGAAAACCGCGAGCGGTCGTCCTGGCAATGATGTGTCGGTTTGTCTGTTTGGCCAGTTTCCATGTAGATGTAGTAAATGCCTGTCCCATTTCGTAGAGTTCAGAAAGAAAATTGTTTTCTCGGTCCTGTCTAAATTCATGGAATTTTTCAAGTACACCAGTCACCAGTGTCAAAAATGGTTGGATATTTTAGTAAAATGTCAGAAATGAATGTTTTCTCCCTGAGTAGGTGCAGCGCCAACGTCGATGAAGCTGATATATGTAGACCCAGCATTCTCTTTATGTGTGTTGTTTTAATTAGGGCTCTTTCCTTTAGGTGTGATAGCTTAAGAAAACGAGCGAATATTGGAAAGGCATATAGGGCAATGGGGGCAATTTTCATGTGAAATATTCTTAGACCTGTTTCAATGGAAACGAGCTGCAAGTTTTTTATTGATGCAATAATCCTATAGCACTTTTTCTTTTTCGATTTTATTTGTTCACTGAAGCTGAGTGAAGTTTGTACTATTACCCCCAGATATTCATACTGGTTCAGATTGGTACGGTTTGACCCCTGCAAGTAAAGTTATCAGTGCAAGCTACTGTAGGTGCCCTCCTTTGCGAAATTTAATTATCTTTGTCTTGTCCATATTAATTTCCATATTAACTTCCATATTTTTGTTTATACACCAGGTGTGAGTTATGTCTAGAGCGTTTTCAATTGCCTGTTTGTCCGTTGAATAAAAAACAAGATCGTCCGAATAGAACAAGAACTTTAAGTGTGTAATTGCCTGACGTAACATAGTTGCCAAGTCAGCGATAAATATAATAAAACACGTGGGCGAAAAGCAGTCTCCCTGTAGTATGCCTTGGTACTGCATAATTTTGTCGGTGATGCAAAGCCCATCGAAAATATGAATATAGTTAAATTGTAATAAATCCTTGATCACGTCAAACAGTTTACCTTTGATGCCAAAGTCATAGATTTTCGACAGCAGAATCGCTCGGTGTACAAAATCAAAGGCTTTACGAAAATCAATGAAGCAGATGTATACTTTCCTATCCTCTCGGTTAGCTGGTTGTAAGGCTGTGGCTATGAATGTAAGTAAGATTTGTATGGCGTGGGAACAAGATCTGCTAGGTCGGAATCCGAACTGCTCGTCAAGAAAAAGTTGTGAAACAAACAAACCTACACGAGTATTGATTATGGAAGTAAACGTTTTTAACAGAACTGAAATCAAGGCGATTCCCCTACAGTTATTGGGGTTGTTTATTGCTCCGTTCCCTTTGTAAAGAATCATAATGAGGCTTTCATTCCAAAGAAGCGGTATCCGTCCTAAGTTGAGGCACGCGTTGTATAAAGTCACTAGTATCATTAGGGTAAACGGCATTGTTAATTTAAGATGCTCGTAGTAAATCCCATCTAAACCATTGGCTTTCCCATTAGCGGAATTATTAATGCTGGCTGTAATTTCATCTTCTGTTATAGGCGAGTTAATAAAATATGCGATTAAAGTTTTGATAATGATGTATGGAGCAGCTTGCTTGATGCTGGAAGGATTTAAATGCGATTTGCATAAATCCATAAGATCCCCCGATGGACATCCCCTAGTTGGTTTGACAGCTGCCTCCGAGAAGCAGTAGTATAATTAGTGGTGATGTGAGACATCAGTGTATAGAGTTTCAGTCAGGAGCACAACATCTGCGTTGCCATAAAGTTCAGAGTCAGTCAGAGTGTCTGCTAAATATCGAAGTCCCTCCACATTCAAACACATACCTTTGTGCTCCGATCCTAGTCACTGTTGCTAATATCCGTATTCCTTCGTGTATTTCCTCCATACGTGTTACCGGAACTCTCGCGTTGTTGAAGACGCAACTCCTTTCGGTCTTGTTCACTGAGTCGATAGTTGCGGATAGTGATTCCGGTCATCCACAACACCGGGTTCATGACTTCCTCGCGATTTTTCTGGTTACATATGATATGAAAGCTCTTGAACATCGAGGTGCCATCCTTCAGTGTTAGCTCGTTGACATCCTCAAAAGTAATATTTTCACCCCTGAAGAAACCGGCAATATCTTCCTTCGTTGTTTCATTGTGTAAGCGGCTGATGTGAATGTGAGCTCATCCACCATTTGCGGGTTCCACTGGTGCTGCAGCGTGGAGAAGGCCATCCGCCCTACTTCCCCGAACTAAAGGCCGTGGTTGGTATACTGACTGGTGGATATCGTTTGCGTGTGCGAATTGGTGGTGTTGTTTGGTGGAGTTTGACATGTAGTTGGAGTTTCCAACTGAACTTTGGCATCGATCCGAGTCCGAGGCAGCAGCAACGGACGCAGGGGTGCACCATGCAGCGTCGCGGCCACGAGAGTCCGCCCCGGCGTTTCCACTTCCCCGAACAGCGTTGCTGTAAGGACGGCGAGTGGGATATACGGATGGCAGGTGTGCGGTGCGTTTCCTTGTGGTTGGTGTCGGCTGTCACCATCCCTAAGAAACTCTAGCAGCTCATTCTTTGCTGCCAGCGTTTCCTTGCGAGCATCGGCAACATCCTTCCTCATTTCGGCCAGATCACCTAATGAGGCTGTGTACAATGAACCTAGCGCCATAAGCCAGTCCATTAACTGTTTCTCGTCATCGTTTGATGTACTTTTCTTGTGGCGGATTGTTCTAATAATAGACAGAATGTTGTTCTGGATTGCAGTAAAGCTGTCAGATTCAGATTTTCATGGCGTTATTTATCGGTAGAGGCAATCAATACATAACCAATGCTAAAAGCTCAACGCCTAACTGGTAAATGCAGGTTGTACTGTAATTGGGCAAGTGTAATTGTAAATTAACAATTATTAGTTCTCTGAAAGCCATTGAAAGTGCGGATTATCTCATAAAAGTAATGAATGATGCATGCTGCAGCAATGCAGCATGATGCCGATTGTAGATAGATTATTTATTATCATACTGAAATACACAAATGCACAAAGTCCAGAGGAACGCCTCTGGATCTGATAATAACTACACACAATAATAAATAGTATGTAAAAAAAACAACTAGATAGATTTACATATTTTCAATAATAATTATTATATATTCAGACAATTTTTAATGATGAGTCGAAAAGTGATACGGATTTGTGTTACAATTATTATTACCATTGTAATCTTAAACTTTTCGCATGATGTAATGGTGATAGTTGATGACAGAGCACCTCTTCGAAGTAGGATAATTAAACTTTCAATGGAGAAAAACCAAACCTTATTAAACAATGAAAAAGTGTACACTACAAATTCTACGAAACAACCAGTTGATAGATTTATTATAGAGAATCCCAGGGCGTGCCATAATATTACAAACGGTAACCCAAGTTTTATTATCCTTCAACTTATAAAAACGCGACCGTCATCTACAGAAAAACGACTCGCTATTCGCGAAACATATGCAACAAGAAAAGTAATCAATGGTACCAACATAAAGCACTTGTTTGTATTGGGTTATCAGCCAGAATTTCAACAAAAAATTATAAATGAAAATTTCATATATGGTGATATAGTGATATTTCATTTCGAGTGATCTACTTTTTCCTCTACTAATTCTCGTCCCATTTCATCCATTAATATCTGTGGACGACGCTTATACTGGGATTCTAATGGCTTCCATTCTGATTGAACCCACATACATTCGTAACATAGACGTTTTTGGTGAAATGAGTCATACATTTAATGCCTCAGTTTGGGATAGAGTTATTGCGACCCATAGCTACTCAACCCAAAACTTTAAATTATATTGGAAGTGGTTGTTGGAGGGTTACGCTAAGGACTGATTAATGCAAATCACCAACAAAGATCTTTGGGATCGCGATTATCATCAGTAATGAGCAATGGATGATCAGTGATCATTTAAATTGAAAGAGTACATCATTATCTTACAGTATTTTCAGGATGTATGAATGTATAGCCTGAGATAAATAACTGATCTCTTCATACTACAAAATAAAACAGTATGGTTTTGCAGTGCTTTTCCAACAATTCCTACAGTAGGCCTATGGTACTATAGTTATCATTAGTCTGTAGTTATCATTAAGGTATTAATAACAATTAATATTCATTATCATTAATTAATAATTAAGGTACCTTGAAATGTACGGTTGAGGCTATTGTAATCTATTTATGTGAAGGGAATTCAATAACACAACAATTAAATATGGATTGAAAATAACTTGTCGTTGAAAATAATAATCAATATTCCACTCTTGATTTAGGCTTTTCAATGGAGGAATGCAAGTTCTCAACCAGTTCCACAGGTTGATCTTCTACAGCACATCCTTCCATCCAGTTTCCCAAGTTCCATTATTCGTTTTATACCACATGTCACCACTACACAGATTTTTCAGATTTAGTGGGGAAAACACGGGACCGGAGGCGACCCAAAGCCCCCCCCCCCCCCCTGATCCCTTAGCTGTTACCAATGTGGAATGGGTGGGGGGGGGGGGGGGGGAGTGAACACTAACTCCCAAGGATAAACACTCCATAGCCCTCCAACCATTTCGTTACTCCCCAATCCTCAGGCCGAAACCGGAATGTCTAAAATGCAGTGCCTATTCTAAGGAAGGGGGGGGGGGGGGGGGGGCGTAGCCAGTAATTCTGCGTGGAGGGGTGGAAAATCCCTATCATGTGGGGGAAAATTTTTAATGATCCTACAGTAAGGTTATACATAACAAATTTAACTTATTTAATTCCAAAACTCTGCAAACCATAGCAACATTAAATAATGTTTCTAGTGACGGGCCTAGCGGCCCGATAAGGAACCAACTTTCTATTTAAAATAAGAGACAACGAGCTCGGCTCGGTCTGGCACGATTGTGCTCGATTCAGTTCGACTTGGCTTGATCGGCTCGGTTTGGCTCGATTGGGCTCGACTCGGCTTGATTGGGCTCGACTCGGCTCTATTGGGCTCGACTCGACTCGATTGGGCTTGACTCGGCTTAGTCTGGCTCGACTCTGCTTGATTGGGCTCAACTTGGCTCCGTCCGGCTCGACTCGGCTCGATTGAACTCGACTCGGCTTGATTGGGCTCGACTCGACTCAGTCCGGCTCAATTTGGCGTGACACGGTTCGACTCGGCTCGATTGAGCTCGGCTCGGCTCGGTCTGACTCGACTCAGCTGAGTCTGGTGGTGCAACTGTTGTACTGTAATACAGTAATAAAGCCTGTTGACCAGCAATTTGGCCGAAAACGACTACAGAATAGCCCAATTTGACCACAAATATGCATCCACAAAGGGCATATACAGGCATCTGGGCTGAGCATATGCATAAAAGTATTATACAGTATATAAAAATGTAGCTTCGAGATAATGACGGTTCACGTTCACACGTGCTTAGACCGATATGCATCACGTAGACGTACAAGATAAGCCCCAATGTGTAGTGCAGTAGCGCAGCTGCAGACTGAACTGCTAGGCCTACCACGAGCCCCACATCAGCGACCATGAATTAAGCTTTCACGCAAACAAACGTGTAAAATAAAACCCTGAGACAGTGACAACTGTTTGCATCGTGTTAATACGCATCGAATGAGCCATAAAGCAAGGAATGAGAGCGAAATCTGACGACGTGTATCGATGGACATACATATGTACAAACTGAGCAGATTTATATATATTATTACAGTAGATAGACTAGAAAGCCAGTGGCCCTTCGGGCCACGGCTTTCTAGTTCACAAGCCTATTCAGCATTCCAAACATTAATTAATTAATTAATCACTTCCAAAGGATTACAAATTGTAAAAATATGGAAGAAGGTTAAACTGTAGAACTGCAGGTCGTTACCATCCTCGTAAACACAACCTACTGTATAGTTTAGGGACTGCCAATAATCAAAATGGGAGAAGGATTTCACTTTCAGACAATTCGTCCCCTATAGTCGCGGAATGGAAAACTGTGGACTGGTCAACGTCCTTCACAAAGATGTAGCCTTATGATGTACATACATTAGTACAGTAGACCTCTGACAATTAGCAACCTAAAAGCATTTTTAATAAGTAGCTGTAGGCCTAACTACCTAACCACCCGAACCGGTACTTACCGGTACTAGTATTATTTCAATTGTGATATTGTATATTGGTAGGCTGTTTAAGAGAGTAGGGACTGTACAGTGTACACCCCTTATTTCTTTTGGAGCTTATTTATTTCTGTCAGTTTTATTTATCTGTAAGTGTAATATTGAGCAGAAGGCGTGTAAGCCCGCTCAAATTGTACAAATAATTTGTAGGCTGGATTGTTGTCTGGCTGTTGTTAGGTCTGAAGCGATTGCAGTGTGTGTAGAGTGTATGTCCGATAAAGTACTAGTTAGGAAGGTGGGGGCATCCAGTGTTGTAAGGTAAATCCCCCCCGAAAGAATAAGTCGTACTACTCGGTTAGAACGCCTACTAACTAACCATTTCGGAGTCTGCATATACTGTGGTTTATTTAGGCTTGATAGTAGTCTGCCATCATTTGGTTTGTATTTTGTTTGTGTAGTCTGTACGGGTAGCGTAATATTTATTATTCAGAGTTTATGCGATTATTCGCAACCTACATAAATTCCCCAAGTTTATTCCTACAGTAATTGTGCTTGTTATACATACCGTTATAGTTAAATTAACCCTGGTACTACATCATGGCTGTTCGGCGTAGGTAAAGACTGGAGATTTTATACTTTGGTCACTCCGGCAGATACCGTGGTTCTTTTAGCTGTACAAGTATATTTAACTGCTAGTTATTTGTTGTATAAGTACTTGTACCTAATTTAGGGTTTAGTGTACAGTGCTTTCCGAAGGTAATTAGTGTGTAGGCAGTATATTTGTGTTGTAAAGTGGTTAATAGGCACGTTGGCTCTGGTTGGCTGCGGTAATTAACTTCTAGGTAGGAACACTCTGGGTACATAACGTAGTACTTATAGAGCTGTAAAGCTAGAGACTATAAGTCGTCAGACGGTGGTATTTTCCTATCTGGACAACGCAATATATTTACTACTGCTTTATTATTTTCAAATACCGTAGTATCCTGTCCGTTTGTAATAACCAGAAATTCTAACCCCTTGTTAGGCTGGTTTGTAGATTTCTTGTAAAATTACCCTAAAATTTGTACGTGTAACTTTTGTGTTTATTTAGAGATTGTAATCTCACCCCGTAATTGTACGTAATTTGTAGTAATAAGTAACTTAGTAAATTAGAATTATTTGTTTTAGTGTCCAATACAATAAGTAGCACTCCACTGAGAGCGTCTAGCTTCTGTGTAGTGACTCCTTACCTAGAAATAATAACATTTATTTCAAAATTGACAAAAACCCATTAAAGGGTATATATATTATAAATCAACTCAAACCGATTTATAAAATAGTAGGCCTGTCATACAACAATTAGGTCTTAATATCAGTTGGACTACTGCTTAAATAACGGTAATAAAGTAAAGTAAAGTAACCAAGTAACGCCTAAAATTCAGAAATTCAATTATTCTAAAATAATTGACATACCGGTATTTACGATAGGCTTATTATATTTATTTCTATAAATTTGAGCTGAAATTATATACCGGTATTCTGTAATTAATTCTAGTCTATAATTATACTTATATACTATAAGTGTAAGTTGTATACCGGTATTCACGATAGGCTTATTATATATTTATATATATTTGTGCTGAAATTATATACTGGTATTCTGTGACAAACCTAGTCTGTAATAATACTTATATATATACTATAAGTGTATACCGGTATTCTAATATATTGTGTATATATATCACGTTACACTGAGTAACGATATCGGTAATTAATTACTAGGCTTATAGTTGATACTGAATTACTAGACTTGCTTTAACTGTAGTTCTAGCAGTAGGCATTCAACTGTACAATCAAACATGTCTGACACAAAACAAACACTGTCAGATAGTCTCTTAGAAAGTGCTAGAATGAGTGTTAGCCAGGGTCTTAAAAAGATCTGGGACTCAGCTAAGAGTATAGAACGTCTGAGACCAAAGTCCAAGTCCCCTCCTACTGTAAGCAAGGTCATCCCTACAGTAGTAGTGTCAGACCCTAGGCTAGTAGAACACCGTAGGTCTATCATAGGCACTCGGGCTCAAGTCAAGCGAGACCAAGAAGCAGCTGTTAAACAGCAGCAACACTCGAGCCGAGAACTTATTTCCCAGCGGCCCGATAGCTCCAGTAGTTCAGATACTGTAGAGTTGACACCCAAGCGCGGAGCAAAGATGGCAGAAACGGTTTATTCGGATCCACTTCTCATTCTTCCTGCAGCCGTACTCACTAGGGTATTGATTGCGGTGGAGGAACACCAAATCGATTGGGCGAGAAGTAAGCGATCGACCAAGGACAGTTATGCGGGATACACAAGGGAGGAACTGAAGTCTATTGTCGAGACGCAATGGAACTTTCCCGGACCCGGACTCCCGTTTAACTTATCGGAAGCTGCGTGGGAGGACTTATACAGGATGGGAGTGACTAAGGACACTAGTGATCCAGCTGTGTGGAAGAGGTCGGCAGCCGGATATGTACAGGGATTCTTCAGCTCTTTGGAGCGATTAGAGGAACAACTGTTTCAACAACCCCAAGGACCTCAAGAGCAGGGAGAGCTGCTTTATCAAGTTCGAGAAAGAATTCTAAGAATCAGACTAATCCTATCGGCCTTTGAGGAAGCTTCGAAAAGAAGACAAGACACGTCGTTGCAAGTTGCCGTAAAGACTTGGTTCCAGTGGGTGGGTCTCTAGGTTCAAGGAACGGCCCAGTGGAAATCTCAGCTGGCTGAGCGCTCAACCCATGGAGAATCAACAGACGCTACCTTTTCTCAAGTGGAAACGAAGCGACAGCAGAGAAACCGCAGAAGAAGGACGCTATTGACATCTATCTGTCAGACTATCAACGATTTCTAGGTGATGAAGAGTTGAGGAGAAGGCTGGCTGGACTTCGTCCTAATAGTGAAGGAGCCAAGTTTGTGTTGGACGCAATAGATGCGGAAATGTTAGCTGCGAACCAAGCTAAATTTGATGAAAGCATCCGCATCGCTAGGGTCCAAGAAGAACAGGTAAAGAAAAAACGTATAGAAGACAGAAAGATAGCAGCAGCGGCAGCGGCAGAAGTGGAAAGGAAAGCGGCAATGGCAGCGGCAGAAGCGGAAAGAATAGCGGCAGAAGCAGAAAGAAAAGCGGCAGAAGTGGAAAGGACAGCGGCAATAGCAGCGGCATAAGTGGAAAGGAAAGCGGCAATGGCAGCGGCAGAAGCGGAAAGAAAAGCGGCAGAGGCAGTGGCAGAAGCAGAACGGAGAGCGTCTGAAGAGACCACCCAACTAGAGTTGGAAAATCTTCAAGAGAAGCAAGACTACATAAATAAACAGTTAACAGCTAGTCAAATGCAGATGATAAGTCGATCTACTCCCAAGCGACAGGGCTTTACATCATCGGATGAAGGCGATACAACAGATCCTGAAGGCGGAGGAAATAGATCTCGTCCCAGCAGGCGTAGAAGAATGCCTCACCGTCAGAAATTGCCTAATCTGCCCCCAGCTGTGAGAAGGCAACTAGCTAGCACAGACTTAGGTAGTACAGAACCCACAGACCAAATTATAAGAGTAAAAAGACTCCCTACTATAGTAGATGAGCCTGAAATAATTAGGCCTGTTCTCGAAGCCACCCCCTCTGTGATAGAGACCCCTGTACTTCCAGAACCCAACTCTAAATTCCCTTTGCACAGCACTAAACTACCTGTGCCCAACAGAACAGCCCCTGAGACAGTTCCTGTCCTGGACTCCGAGCGAGATATCAACGATTTGTCGCCCGTTGTCCCTCGTCTACCCGCTACTATGTTGGCGGCTCCCGCTTCGGCGGTCGAGTGGGTGGATGAGGGACGGCGGGGGATGGATCTCCTGCTCGGGCAGATGCAGGAGACTGTTCAACAGTTCAAGGGAACAGTAAGGGAAAGTAGGTCAGAGTTGCAAGAAATGCAGCAGAGTATCGCGTTAGAACGCGATAAATTAGTAAATACACAAAAGGGTATACCACCACCCCCTGTAACAATGTGTCAACCTGTTAGGTCTGAAGTATTTCATGCGCAAGGTGTGGAGCCTACACGCATCTATACTGCTAGTGAAGTAGAAACTCCTATAGTAAACCCTATTAAGGGTAATTATAAACCTGTTGACAATGATATTCCATATAGACCTGATCATAATCCGAGAAATTTATATACCGATAACTCGATATTAAATAACACGATGGCCCAAGAAAGTTTTACGCGTCAAATGGCTAGAACCGAAGCCCGTCAAGCGGTAAAGGTGGGAGAGATCGTCAAGTTCAATGGAGATGAGATGAAATGGTTACCTTTTAATGAATATTATAAAGATAACATACAGAACTCTGTGCTATCTAATGGAGAGAAACTTAGATTCCTCATCGAGTGCTTGGAAGGATCTCCCAAGTTAATGGCGTTAAAGTTTATTGGACATCCAGATGGATTAAGACAAGTTTGGGATACACTAAACATCAGGTATGGTAATAGGAATAACATAGCTAGGTATTTGTATGCAAAATTGGTAGCGCCCTGAAAGTTCCTTAGCAGCGGGATTATAGAGTTTTCCGATGAGATTCAGGAGATCTGTAGACAACTAGACTGGTTAGGTAAGTCTCATGAATACCAGAATTCTATGGTTGTAGAAGCCTTAGCATCAGCTTTGCCAAAGAGTGAAGTAGGTACTCGCTGGGACAAAAAGGTTCTCTATTTGATGGACCAACAACATAGAGATCCAACCATGACGGACCTTCTGTCATTCTTAAACCGAGAGGTAAGATTACAACTCCTAAAACAGTCTAGAGAGAAGACTCCTGAAAGTGAGGTAAGTGAAAATTCCGTTTCTAGGCGAAAGGTAACACCAGTGTGTGATACCGACGACGGCAAAAGCCAAACCTCCCACGAGGAGAACAGCGGGAAAGACACCGAAAGATCTTACTATGTCAACAACGCACCTAAAGACGTAAGTAAATTTAAGTCTCGAACCAGTGACAGGAGAGAACAGACAACAAAAACTCCTCCCACGTCTCCTAAGAGAATTCATGGAAGAAAGCCCGAGGAGAGAACAAGTGTGCACAACACCACACAAGGTAAGGTAAGTAACATCAAGCCCAAATGTGTATTGTGTGACGGGCCCCATCACTTGAGTGGGTGTGATGAATTCTTAAAGAAATCCCTAAAGGATAGACGTGATGTCATGTGGGATAAGCGGTTGTGTTATAATTGTCTCAGACGAGGACACCAACGGCGGACCTGTTACTCAGATGCTAGGTGTGCTAAGTGCGGCGCGAAACATCATATCTTGCTGCACACAGAATTTGAAAGAACCCGCACGAGTCAGGTAAGTGAGCCCGAACTACATGTCCAATTCAGTGATGTGAACGACACTGACCTCAGTTCTGAGATGGAAGGATTCTACACGGATGAATTCTCCGACGAAAACGAATCCTGTTATCTAATAAACACCGCAGTGTATCGAGCACTTACGTATGAGACTGAAACTGATAGTGAGTTCCCCCTAACTATTCCTGACCGACAACCATCTTGGAAAGCGCCAACTTCCAACGTAGGAATCCGGGAATTTCCCGTAGTGCAGTTGAGAGTCCACAGGTTAAAAAAGAGCTATATAGTGAACGCCCTCCTTGACTCCGGCAGCACAGGAACATTCATCGACAAAGAACTAGCCGAAGACATCTTTGCTGGACAACCCAAGTTCCGAACTAAGTTGAACCTTTCAGGAATTATGCAGGTTTGGAAATCTACAGTATCTACAGACTACTATGTAGGCACGTTGTCCACCCCCCAGGATGAACTAGGAGAACACAGTATAAGGTCAGTAAAAATGGTGGCGATAAAGAACTTCGCTACCAGCCAAGTGGAACCTTATAACTGGGATGAAGACGATTTCACCCAGCAGCATGAGATACCTAGATTCAACACCGACTACCCAGGGGTACAGATACGCATCGGCCAAAATGCGCATGAGGCGCTTGAGACATTAGAGAAACGGCCTGCTCGAATGCAACCATTGCAAACCTATGCGGGAAGAACAAGAGTAGGTTGGTACTTCACTGGACCTTCCCGTAGGACACTCCTGGAAAGGCTACCCAAAGATCAGGTCCATCAGGAGAGTGAATGGGAGAAGAAGACATCAGTGAGGGAGAGACGACCACAACTGAGGGAACACCATACTCCTCAGATAATGACGATATTAACTCTAATGTAGATCAATGGAGACATTGCCCCGAGACGATTAATCTAGCCGACATCGCTTCCAGAGGAGCAACTCCTCAAGAACTGACAGATACTCCAGACTGGTTAGGTGGACCCGACTTCCTAAGTAAAGGAGATGAATGGCCTCCCCATCTCACCACGGCTGAGATTAGACAAGCCAAGGGAGCGGAGAAAGTCAAACCTAAAACCCGGACGAGTAAATCAAGGTTATTTAAGCCCGTGATAGATCTGTCTGTACTACACATTGCCAGGGACGACGCTGTGGATCTAAACTCCCCCACCGCGAACAGATCTGTTGTGGAGATCAGAGAGAGAGACTGGAGATCTGGAACACCAGACATCTCGCAGGGACTCTCACCTCTCCTGCCGGGAGCGATGGACCACTATAGCTCCTGGAATCGGCTTTGTAAGGCCGTCGTGTATTTGAAGCGATGTTTCTATCGTCACTATTCCAGGACGAAGAGGAAACCTGGAATTGTATTCGAAACACAACAACTCAATCGCCCAGTTGGTCGTTTATGTTTACTGGAAAGAGACCGAGAACTGTCCGGAAACTATGGAAGGCAAGATACTCTTCTCACGACCACCTCCCTAATCCAACAAACATCTAGGGACTCCCCAACGTAACAGCGTCTGGAGTGGGTGTGTGACTATATTATTTATATTTGTTTTTATTATTTTATATTTATGTATGTATTATTATGTAATTTTATTATAATCGTTTTCTTTAATTTTATTTAGTAGAATGTTATTTTAGCGATTATTTAGTAGCTTAGTGCAATACATATTAGTGTTTATTACTTACTTACTTATATTATATTATATATTTAGTGCAATGGCGAGAAATAATTCTTTTTCTCTTTCCTTACTGTCCGTATCATATTATAAATACGTGACTACAGTAAGATGAAATGTCCGTACTTATTAAAGTACAATAAAGCTCCTACTATATTCAAGTATTATTGGTAAGTAGAGTATTAGGAATGCAAAGTTCAGATCCTCGTGTCTCAGCTAAACCAAGCTCTGGGTAGACCTTGGAAACGACTTGCCTCTTCTTACTGACATTGCTTCTTGCGATATTGCTCTCATACCGTATATTAAATAATACATATAGTAGCGTGATGTCCCTTTAACAGTAGCGTAAAACGCAAAATAAATCTGTTAAACCCTTTGACCATCTGTAATTCTAGTCGATTAAGATATCGCGGCACCCACCGATATACTTGAAAGACAAATTTCTAGAATCAGTGGTTAATGTCCCCAGACAAGTTCTGGAATAAACCGGTGCCCATCTTAAATATTAACTATTAATATTTATAAAATCTGTCAAACAAATACAATAGAGTAAATACTTACAAGTTAACTCTAGAAAATCTATAAATTAAAATCTGTTAAATTTAGATCCTTTAAAATTCTAGTCGATTAAGATTTCGTAGCACTTACCGATACTCTTAAAAGGACAAATTTCCTAGAATCAAGGATCCCAGTCCCCAGACATGCTCTGGAATAAAATTGTGCTTATTCCATATTAAATAATAAAATTTACGGGAATAAATTTAAATTCATATCCTTTCATGAATTTGATAAATTGTCATTTTTATACAATTTATAACATTCCCAAAATTCCATTAATTAATAGATCATGGGAGCGGAGATTCACCCTATTAAGTGTATTAGTGTGCGAGAATCTCCAATATATAGTCAATAGCCGATAAAATTCATAAAATCATGTATAAAGGGGAATATTGACAATTAAAGAATTACTATTAAATAGCATCCCAGATCTGTATGCATGAGAATTACCTAATTCTACTACTAGCTTTCCATAATGTCACCATAGCAACAACCACGCTAGAATTAGAAGCGAGTTAAAAGAGCAATAGAAAGCTTGCCCCATTGAATAGCATACGGAATAAATAGCACACCGCTAGTATCCAGGGATACATAATAATAACGTGGCATTCTGGAAGGCACTTGACTAACGGACAAATGGCCCGAATGTGTGCGGTTTGTGACAGTTATGTGGAATTTGTGCGTTTATGGGTGAATGTTACTACTAAAGTGTGTTTACAGTAGCGAGTCGCAGTTGTGAAAGTAGCCCTACCTCTGCAGTAAGAACCTGAAGTAAATCTGAAGTAAACCCCAGTAGGGGGTGAGACAGGCAGCCGGTCAGGAATTAACTGACGCCTGTGAGGCCGATTCTGTTCGGTAATTCCACTGGCCTCTAGTGGCCGGACCTCAGCATTGCTAATGTAATACATAGTGGGGGTTGGGGGGTGCTTTTTTGCCGAGTCAGCTCTCGGGGCAAATACCACACCCTGGTTTGCCATTCCACAGGGTGGGTGTCGCAATGGAGTCAGATATGAGGCCCATCACCCATATCTACTCTGGCGCACATGACCCACCATTGGCTGTTGCAGCTCATCTGCTGGGTCATGCCCTGTACCCTTGCTGCCAGGTGCAGGTCGCAGTGAAGTGCTCTCAGAGTGGACATGAGAACACTCTACTCCTGACCAGCCATTGGTAGATCACCATCTGCCTGGTCAGGCCATATACCCCTGCAGCCAAGTATATGGGTCCTTAATCCAGGACCAAGGGCGTCCTTATCCCAGAACGAAGGGGGTCCTAGTTACAGGACCAGATTTGCCCTAGTAAGAGGGTCTATACAGCTACAGGTGGCACCTCCTTTATGCTGCATGGAGGTGGCAAGTTTTCTTGATCAATGACCTAGAATACCTGACCTGACCATACCTGACCACACCAGACCCCACCCACCACAACCCACCACCACCCCACCCACTACCCCCCCTCAACCACCACCCCCCTCCGGGGCCACCCTAATCCACCCATTCAAATACAGCCAAGTGAAATGTAGATTGCAACATGTTACCCATTATTATTGATAATGTGTGCTCAGATTACTTCAATCAAATAAATCACTGAAATATGTCACCAATAATAGCGCATGTATCCCATAGAATAGCAGCAATACGTTTACACTTATAAGTAACATATGTTAATAAGTCAACTGCAAATTTAATACGACGGGATTCACTTAAATTAATTATATCGACATAACAATACTTTGTAAACTATAAATATATTATCATTAGATTTTATAAACTGGTATTTATTAAGTATTTCGTACAGTAGGTTCTGTAAATATTACAATTATTACTATCTATCATATAGATAATATGCAGCAAATTAGGCATTAAGGGGGGTGGGGGGGGGGGGGGGGGGGGGGGGCTAATGCCTCCTTATTATTAATAATAATAATTTACTGTGTATAGAACCGTTATAATAGCACTGGAAAGAAAGCAAATCAGAACTACCAAAACAAGCGAGTACATGTAATAAATATAAGTAATAACTTTGAAAACAATCCAAGTAAATAAATAAATGTAAAGCAATTCAATTAAATAAAAGTTCTCGATTGTTATTTAGTAATTTCCCAAGCGCTCTCCTGGAGAATCTGCCTTGACCTCGGCAGTTGGTCGGCAGCAGTATTCGATCGATTCAGTTGGTCGGCAGTACTATCAATAATAGTATTGATAGCATAAACCTGCTGGCTGATTTGCTCTGCCTTATTAATCGAGTATTGCCTGTTTAGAAATTTCACTGCGACTTTCACTGCATTTTTTGCAGATTTTGTGTTTGTGCGTCGGCTACGATACTCTTAATGTTACTATTATCGTTACAGATTTCGAGTTTGTGCGTTGGCTACGATACTTTCTTAATGTTACTATTATCGTTACAGATTTCGTATTTGTGCGTCGGCTACGATACTCTTAATGTTACTATTATCGTTACTTATTTTGTGTTTGTGCGTCGGCTACGATACTCTTAATGTTACTATTATCGTTACAGATTTTGTGTTTGTGCGTCGGCTACGATACTCTTAATGTTACTATTATCGTTACAGATTTCGTGTTTGTGCATCGGCTACGATACTTTTAATGTTACTATTATCGTTACAGATTTCGTGTTTGTGCATCGGCTACGATACTTTTAATGTTACTATTATCGTTACAGATTTCGTGTTTGTGCATCGGCTACGATACTTTTAATGTTACTATTATCGTTACTTATTTCGTGTTTGTGCGTTGGCTACGATACTCTTGATGTTACTATTATCGTTACTTATTTCCTGTTTGTGCGTCAGCTACGATACTCTTAATGTTACTATTATCGTTACAGATTTCGTGTTTGTGCGTTGGCTACGATACTCTTGATGTTACTATTATCGTTACTTATTTCGTGTTTGTGCGTTGGCTACGATACTCTTGATGTTACTATTATCGTTACTTATTTCGTGTTTGTGCGTCGGCTACGATACTTTCTTAATGTTACTATTATCGTTACAGATTCCGTGTTTGTGCGTCAGCTACGATACTCTTAATGTTACTATTATCGTTACAGATTTCGTGTTTGTGCGTTGGCTACGATACTCTTAATGTTACTATTATCGTTACAGATTTCGTGTTTGTGCGTCGGCTACGATACTTTCTTAATGTTACTATTATCGTTACAGATTCCGTGTTTGTGCGTCGGCTACGATACTCTTAATGTTACTATTATCGTTACAGATTTCGTGTTTGTGCGTCGGCTACGATACTTTCTTAATGTTACTATTATCGTTACAGATTCCGTGTTTGTGCGTCGGCTACGATACTTTCTTAATGTTACTATTATCGTTACAGATTCCGTGTTTGTGCGTCAGCTACGATACTCTTAATGTTACTATTATCGTTACAGATTTCGTGTTTGTGCGTTGGCTACGATACTCTTAATGTTACTATTATCGTTACAGATTTCGTGTTTGTGCGTCGGCTACGATACTTTCTTAATGTTACTATTATCGTTACTTATTTCGTGTTTGTGCGTCGGCTACGATACTCTTAATGTTACTATTATCGTTACAGATTCCGTGTTTGTGCGTCGGCTACGATACTCTTAATGTTACTATTATCGTTACAGATTTCGTGTTTGTGCGTTAGCTACGATACTCTTGATGTTACTATTATCGTTACTTATTTCGTGTTTGTGCGTCGGCTACGATACTCTTGATGTTACTATTATCGTTACTTATTTCGTGTTTGTGCGTCGGCTACGATACTCTTAATGTTACTATTATTGTTACAGAACGAATGCGTCCATAACTAGACAGAGGTATAACGTGGAACGTACTGGTACAGAGCATCGGACAGTGGAGTGACTCGCGCTGGTTGTTGTTGTCGTTGTGTAGCTACTATGTTGGCGATAGACGCAGCGGCGACAGTACATCAGCGCTGAGGATCTTGCGCTGTCCGGGGGCATTGAGGGGTAGGCAGCAACGACTGCTAGCCTAATTATGATTAATTATAATATCGATAAACTCATATAGCAGCTATGACTGAATTGATAGAAGATGATCTTGGTATCAGGGAGCGATATACCCTACCATTGCAAGCGTTTGTTGATAGTTTAATACGCGGCGACGCTAGTCAACCTACTACGGAGGACGATGGCCGTTATATCGAACCGCCAATGTCAAAGGAACAACTCACGCGTGAATTGGACTATAGAAAATTCACCGCTCGCTATACGCATCGTAATGGTACGTATATGGACTTCTTAACTACTGGTCATCCTATCGATTTACATGATACGGACGATGTCGACACCGAAAGGGAAATGATCCTATTTAAATATCATACCCAGCGGAGTCGGAACAATAAACTGATAATCGAACACGAAAATTCTATTCGAAACCAACTCGAAAGAGAAGACGTTAAAGAACCGGATAAATGCAGTGACTTCAACGTATATTTGGAATTCTTGAGAGAGACGTTATAAAACTGGAGAAAGATCACCAGCGTTTCCCCTACAAGACGTGCGTCTTTGGTATTATTACGATGAATGCCCTAAACCCAACCAACAAACGGAAAGACAAACATCCGCGGAGACGTTGCGCTAAACACAGTTTTACTCGCTATATTTACGGGAGTTTCGAGCGAAACTTGTTCGACGTATCACCTACGCTCGCTCGACTCAAACGATCCTTAAATAAACCGATGATCGGAGTTCCGGAATACTCGGTCAGACCTCCTCATTCCCTGGTGAGACCTCAGACTCTTGATCCTAATAGTATCACGGATCCTCCCGAACTGCACTCACTGTTCAAAGATCTAGTGTTACCCGAACAATTAGTCGGTGGCACTCCGGTTGTGGGCTCCCTAGATATTCGCCCATCTTACCTAGCCGGATTGGGACGCGGACACCTAATATCGCCATTCAACCGTATAATCGTCCCTGTTTAACCCAATATAATCTGTCACCGAAGTGGAGGAGAAAATTGTACGCACGCGTTAGACACTATTCGATAAAAGATGGGAAAAGGAACCTACGATTGCTTAGAAAAACGTAAATTGCAGCAACAAGTCCAAGCGGTAAACGAATTAGCTTTATATCAGTTCGATCGGGAAATCCAGAATCTCTAAGAAGATATCGAACTTGGACGACCCTACTCTCTAAACGAGTTTTAGACGAATGCTTCCAACGACAAGCGGAGGAAAATCAGCTCGAGGAGAAGCATATCGATTTCGACAGAGCCCGAGAACTCGAGTCGGAAAGAACCATCAAAACGAGGAAATTTCTCACTACACATGGTCCACCTACCGCTCTTGTGCAGACGAATCGTCAGGGACCAGTAAGAGCTGCTGTCTTGAAACGCGCTCTGAAGGTTGTTCGACCTCGTTCCACTGAGGTTGATACCGATCAACCGAGTACCTCGACCGGCGGATACACCGACCGTCATCCTAAACCTTCCCATGCAATTGTATTGCACCCTTCACCCAGGAGTTATAGCCCTCCTAGTAAAGTGGCTCGCCCCAAAGAGAAAAGGACTCTTGCTAGCCTCAAAAAACTGCGTAAACGCCGTTCGCGTAAGAAGGACTAACTGTTTAGAGTATTTTTATATTTTAGAAACTGTGATTTTTTATATTTTATAGAATTAAATCCCATTTTCTGGGAGCGGTGTAAAGGCTTTTGCGGATCTAGCTAGTTATTTTCCCCGCAAAGTACTCTGTAGGTGTTTTAGCGGACATAAAAAGCCGTTTTTACGTGTTACTGTCTGTATGTGTACTTTAGCGGACATAACAAGCCATTTTTGCCGCAATACGCCAAAATACTCTTAATACAGTGTAGTTCAGATGACGACATCTATCAGCTGATATGTCGACGTGGAGCTTTTTGGCTTTCTTTGTTCTTTGTTCGGCTCGACCAATCAGAGCGATTTTCATTTTATCTTGGACAGTGCCTATAGAAACTCATGCAATTCAGTCAGTGTGTATCTTTCTAAGCCCAGAACACCGGCTTAGGATTCTTCTGTACTTCTGTGGAAGTTTCAGACTTTGACCTAAACCTCAGAAACATCAGATGGCTTTGATCAAAGGAACGTAAAACTATTAACATAGCACACAGCAGACTCACGGCGCAGCACACCGCCACATCGCGGCATCACGCAACGCGATTCAACTACACATACTGACTGTTCACCGCATTATTTGATTCTGTTATTAATTGGTGTTACTGTGTTATGTTGGTATATATTGCTGATATATTTGGAGAATACCGATGAATAATCATAAAACCCTCAATCTCTTTGATTACTAAAGGTTAGAGGAACAGGTTTACCGGTAGCAACTGCGACTTACATTATAGTGGTTTTGTGTGAATTGAATGCTATTTCATAATCCCTACATGTGTCAGTTGCGATCCTCCTTATATATGATCAAATTCAGTGACGGTTGGCAGATCAGTGCGCAGTAGTGTGAACTAGTGTGAAGTCGTGTGAAGTAGTGTGAAGGTTAATAAAGCATCTCCTAAAGAATGCGCTTTTTACGAAACTCAGTAGCCATCCCGTTGTGATTAGTATAAGTCATAACTCTGTTTTATACTTAAAGCGCCACGTCCTAAAGGAACTGTTAATATTTCCCCGAAAGTAAATATATTGTCAGAGATTATATATTAACGATCAATCGAATAATACAGTAGGTCTACACTGCAATCACTATCAAAGCATCCGAATCCAGTCTCCCTTAACTGTGGGTGAATGGTCGCGCACAGGCTGGCTTTGGCTGATGTACCTTCAGTACATTAAATAATTGATATACAAAAAGACACCTAAAATTGGCAGGTTAAACTGCTAAAGGTCTAAAAGCGCGAACAGCTCGATCTACTGAGCAAGTCCAAGATTTGGAAGGAACTGTTAAATTATTAAAGGGAACAGTACGAGACAGTAAAATACGGCAACACATCGCTCTCGAACGCGATAAATTAGTCAATATACAAATGGGTATACCACCACCCCCTGTAATAGTGTGTCAGCCCTTTATGCCTGAAGTACCTCATGCGCAAGGTGTGGAGCCTACACGCATCTATACTGCTAGTGAAGTAGAAACTCCTATAGTAAACCATGTTAATAATATTAATAAACCTATTGATAATGATATCCCATACCGATCTGAAAATAATCTGAGAAATTTATATACGGATAATTCAATATTAAATAGTACGATGGCTCAAGACAGTTTCACGCGTCAGATGGCTAGGATGGAAGCTCGTCAAGCTGTAAAGGTGGGAGAGGTTGTCAAGTTTAATGGGGATGAGATGAAGTGGTTACCTTTTAATGAATATTACAAAGATAACATACAAAACTCTGTACTATCCAACGGAGAAAAACTACGATTCCTCATCGAGTGCTTAGAAGGTCCTCCCAAGTTAATGGCGTTAAAGTTTATTGGACATCCTGACGGATTAAGACAAGTCTGGGATACACTTAACATCAGGTATGGAAATAGGACTAACATAGCTAGATATCTTTATGCGAAATTAGTAGCGCCCAGGAAGTTTCCTAGCAATGGGATTATAGAGTTTTCCGATGAGATTCAGGAGATTTGTAGACAGTTAGATTGGTTGGGTAAGTCTCATGAATACCAAAGTTCTATGGTGGTAGGAGCTGTAGCGTCAACTTTGCCAAAGGGCGGAGTAGGCACTCGTTGGGACAAAAAGGTTCTATACTTTATGGACCAACATCAGAGAGATCCAACCATGGTGGACCTTATGTCATTCTTAAATGGAGAGGAAAGATTACAGCTAATAAAACAGTCCAGAGAGAAGACTCCAGAGACCAAGGTGAGTGAAAAACCTGTTGCTAGGAGAAAGATAACACCAGTATGTTATACCGAATATGAGAGTCAAACATCCTATGATGAAGACAGTGGCAAGGACACTGAAAAGACTTATTACTCGAGTAAATGTAAGGACATAGGTAAACCCAAGGTTCGACCTAGTAATAAGGGAACACAACTTAGTTCTCCTCCTATGTCTCCCAAGAGAATTCCTGGTAGGAAGCCCAAAGAAAGAACTCACGTACAAAACACCATGCAAACCAAGGTACATTGTGTCAAGTACAATGCACACATCTCCAACCAGACACTATATAACATTGGAGGTGTCTCATTGGTTCCCCCAAGCTTGACACTAGAACAAAATCGCCTCCGCTTTGCAGGACATTGCTTTCGCCGTGAGGACCAGCCAGTGCATAATCTTGTACTTTGGCAGCCTCATGGAGTGAATAAGCATGGTGTACAGCCCCTGACTTTCTTGAGACGCATCTTAAAGGACACTGGCCTTGATCTAGCAAATATCATGGGTGATAGGGAGTTGTGGCGGTGCAATTTTGTTGACAAGCCGGCACAGCATTCTTAAAAATGCAGCTGCAATGCAGCATGCCGATCCTAGTAGCATTTCTACGCTCCTGTCAGCGACAAAAGAAAATGAATTTCGTTTACGGTTTCTGCTCTTGTTAACGGTTAAATATGTTAATTAAAGACTATGTATTGGTACGACCGACGGCGCCGGCAACAGGTATAATCAGATGTAGATGTACATACAGACATATCAATCTGCCAATACAACAATAGCAATAGGCTTACCCCTACCAACCATCCATCGACTCGGCAACTGCAACAATGGAAGTTATGCGGACTAACCAGCTGACCGGCATTCTAAGTTCAGGTAGGCCTACCCACTACCAGAGTCTACCCAGCTGCCCAGAAAAGTGTTGGAATTGAAATCAAACAACTCACCACCAAGGCCGCCTCTGTCTGTTGACCTCGACTTTCGGTATCGCTGCCGCTACGGGCAAACTGGACTAACCGTAACCGAGGATGAAATCCGGTTTTTTAATCTCACTCTGCCATCAACCAGTGCCCGGCGGTGTTGAAATTGACACGCATTGTGCAAGCAGTAGGCCTATTGCTCCGAGTTTCCGGCTGGTCGGGTGCAACTACTGCATCTACATTGCCACACTATAACTCGGGCTCATGAGGACGAGTGCTGCGTATACTATATTCCTATAAACCAAAACCATACCTGGCTTCGCCTATTGAACGCATTATAAAGATCGTCAGTCTTCGTTTAAGAAATATATTTAAATACAAAACAGGACGAGCACAACGAGGCTTATAATGAAGGCGAGTACTGCGTTGACTATTATTATTATATAAACCACCTGGCTTCACATATTGAACGCATCCCTAGTTATTATTATTATTATAAAGATCGTCAGCCTGCGTTTAAGAAATATATTTAAATACAAAACAGGCCGAGCACAACGAGGCTTATAATGAAGACGAGTACTGCGTTGACTATTATTATTATATAAACCACCTGGCTTCACATATTGAACGCATCCCTAGTTATTATTATTATAAAGATCTTCAGCCTGCGTTTAGGAAATATATTTAAATACAAAACAGGACGAGCACAACGAGACTTATAATGAAGACGAGTACTGCGTTGACTATTATTATTATATAAACCACCTGGCTTCACATATTGAACGCATCCCTAGTTATTATTATTATAAAGATCGTCAGCCTGCCCATTAAGAAATATATTTAAATACAAAACAGGACGAACGCAACGAGCCTTATAATGAAGACGAGTACTGCGTTTATTATATTCCTATAAACCACCTGGCTTTGCATATTGAACGTGCGATTGGAAATAAGTTCGTGCTACCCTTCCGTGGGTGGTAGATGTCGCGGTTATGTATTGGTGGGTGGGAAGGGTGGGGGGGGGGGGGGATTAAAAGAGGTGAACACGTACTGTACCCCTTTCTTTAATTGATTGGTGGTGTGGGTAAATTTCTCAAATACTGATTTTGTGATACAGTCGCTCAATTTTAATTTGTATCTCATAACTGGGCCTCGTGCTGCGCGAAGGCCCCACGAACGTGTACTTAATACACATGATTTCAATAAATAGAAAAAGTTTTTCATTAACATTTTTCTGTGTAACCGATAATCTTGTTTTACACGATTTTTTTTAACCGTGTTAAATTTTCTCTATCGCGCCGCTTTTTATATGCTTGTTTAAAATACTCTGTATAACAACCACGGTGCATTTTTTCTCTGTACTTATTTAACCGCTCCCTGGCGTTTCTCTGCAACTGATTCAGAGACGTCCATTACCTCATCCAATAAACGGATTTGACTAAACTTATCACAATAATATAAGTAGTGCACAAGTCCGTCATGTAAGTCAGTAAGTGATGTCAAGGCAATGATTTAGAAATTGATAGTAAAATATAGGCCTTTTATACGTATTCGAGTATTTAATCATTAGAGTAAATTATAATCTTACATTGAAGTTACACAAGACTCACTGATAACAGTCACTGGATTATTTACTTTTGTTTATTTACTGCTTCATGTCAGATGAAATTAGACATACAAATTTATTGAAGTCTATCTATATACTGTACACGTACAGTACGTCTGCAGACCCTAATCATGAAAAACGAAAAACAAAACATTGGGCAAAGCACCGTCTGTACAATATATTGTATGTTAAAAAAAACACCGTCTTGTAGGAAATGTATCTTTTACAATTCTAAACGAAATGAAGCAAAATTTTCCAGAAAGCACATTTTATTAATACATAAAATGTATAGGATAGAGATTGTATACTTGCAATTAATTCCTAAATTATTTACCACGGACCCAGAAGCTCTGGATTCATACAATTTCATATGTGAAGTGAATCTGTGCTTTACTCCCCAGAATCCACAATCACCTCTTCCCGGATAGAGATAAACAGGAATCCGTGTTTTACTCCCCTTACGGGATCCAGTAACACTTGGCAATGAAAATTAGCTCGAATTCGCATTTTGCAATCATTTCCGGATTTCATCAAAATCCGGATCCGCGTTTTAACCTCAAAATCCGGGTACCGATCCGGATCCTGCATCCGGTTCCGCGTTTTACACTTACCCATCTTACACTACCACATTACCATGAGCAGTTAGGATGTCAGTAGGAAGACGAAGAACGTATCAAACGCGTAGGCATTCAAGTATTGTCAGTGATGCCTTATTGTATTTCAGGATGAAACTCCGTTACAGATAGGACTATCATACAGATACGGCTGAAGACCTACAGTCTGTAACGCATCGATAACTGGTTATAGAATGCGTTACAGATGAGACATGCCCTATCTGTAACGCACTGCACTGTAACGGGCGCCTTTAGCAGTTTAACCTGCCAAATTTAGATGTCTTCTAGGTTATAAATCGACTTTAGCCTATGACGAGTATTTGTTACACTACATTAGCCGAAGCCAGTCTATGCGCGACCATTCACCCGCTGGATATACCCGGGAGACTGGATTCGGAAGCTTTGACCTTATTGCGGTGTAGGCCTACTGTATTATTCGACTGATCGTTAATATATAATCTCTGACAAATATTATTCACTTTCGGGAAATATTAACAGTTCCTTTAGGACGTGGCGCTCTAAATATGTAAACAGAGTTATGACTTACACTAGACACAACGGGATGGCTATTGATTCACGTATAAAGCGCATTCTTTAGGAGATGCTTTGTTCAGTCACAATCATGCACACTACCGCACAATACTGCACACCGATCTGCCGACCTTCACTAATTTTAGTCACATATAAAGAGAACAGCAACCGACACATGTAGTGCCTATGAAATAGCATTAGATTCACTCCAAAACCAATATAATGTAAGTCGCAATTGCTATATGTAACCTGTCTCTTACCTTCAGTATATCAAGAAGATTGGGGGTTTTATGATTATTTATCGATATTATCCAAATATAATAATATTCCATCAACTGATATAATTAATAACCGACAGTGAATAGCAGTAAAAATGCGGTGTTTGTAGTTGACAATATGATTTGCATTGATATGCAGTGTGTTGAGATAACAGTTATACGTTTCTATGATCAAGCCTACTAATGTTTGGCTAAAGCCTGAAACACAGAAATTCCAAAGCCGGTGTTCTGGCTGTGGACAAAATACACACACTCCCTGAATTGCATGAGTTTCTGTATACAATCTCCAACACAGAGTGAAAACCGCTCTGATTGGTCGACCGAACAAAGAACAAAGAAAAGTTACACATGGACACAGCTGATAGATGTCGTCATCGGAGTTCTGATGTTTAGAGTATTTGGCTTATTGCGACATAAAATCGCTAGTTATGTCCGCTAAAGTACACATACAGAAGAAATGGCTTTTTATGTCCACTAAAACACCGGTACAGTAAGGAAATGGCTTTTTATGTCCGTTAAAACAACTTCAGAGTACTTTGCGGGGAAAATAACCAGCTAATTCCGCAAAAGCCTTTACACCGCTCCCAGAAAATGGGATTTAATTCTATAAAATATAAAAAATCACAGTTTCTAAAATATAAAAATACTCTAAACAGTTAGTCTTTCTTACGCGGATGGCGTTTACGCAGTTTTTTGAGGCTATCAAGAGTCCTTTTCTCTTTGGGGCGAGCCACTTTACTAGGAGGGCTGTAACTCCTGGGTGAAGGGTGCAATACAATTGCATCGGAAGGTTTAGGGTTACGGTCGATGTCTCGTCCATTTCGATATGCTTCTCCTCGAGCTGATTTTCCTCCGCTTATTGTTGGATGCATTCGTCAAAAACTCTTGCAGAGAATAGGGTCGTCCAAGTTCAATATCTTCTTAGAGATTCTGAATTTCCTGATCGAACTGAGATAAAGTTAATTCGTTTACCGCTTGGACTTGCTGCTGCAATTTACGTTTCTCTAAACAATTGTAGGTTCATTTTCCGATCTTTTGACGAATAGTGTCCAACGCGTTTCGTACAACTCTTTCCTCCGCCTCGGTGACAGGTTGTATAGGGTTAAACAGGGACGATGATACGGTTGAATGGCGATATTAGATGTCCGCGTCCCAATCCGACTAAGTAAGATGGGTGAATATTTAAGGGAGCCCACAACCGGAGTGCCACCGACTAACTGTTCGGGTAACACTAGATGTTTGAACAGTGAGTACAGTTCGGGAGGATCCGTGATACTATTAGGATCAAGAGCCTGAGGTCTAACTAGGGAATGAGGAGGTCTGACCGAGTATTCCGGAACTCTGATCATAGGTTTATTTAAGGATCGTTTGAATCGAGCGAGCGTAGGTGATACATCGAACAAGTTTCGCTCGAAACTCCCGTAAATATAGCGAGTAAAACCGTGTTTAAAGCAACGTCTCCGCGGATGTTTATGTCTTTCCGTTTGTTGGTTGGGTCTTGGGCATTCATCGCAATAATACCAAAGACGCACGTCTTGTAGGGGAAACGCGGGTGATATTTATTCAGTTTTACAACGTTTCTCTCAAGAATTCCAAATATACGTTGGAGTTACTGCGTTTATCCATTCTTTAACGTCTTCTCTTTCGAGTCGATTTCGAATATAATTTTCGCATTCGATCTTCAGTTCATCGTTCCGACTCCGCTGGGTAGGATACTCAAAACAGTACCATTTCCCTTTCGGTGTCGACATCGTCTGTATCGTGTAAATCGATAGGATGACCAGTAGTTAAGAAGTCCATAAGCGTACCATTACGATGCGTATAGCGAGCAGTGAATTTTCGATAGTCCAATTCACGCGTAAGTTGCTCCTGGGACATCGGCGGTTCGATATAACGACCATCGTCCTCCGTAGTAGTTGGACTAGCGTCGCTGCGTATCAAGCTATCAACAAACGCTTGCAACGGTAGAGTATATTTCTCCCTGATACCAAGATCATCTTCTATCAACTGCGTCATAGCTGCTATATGAGTTTATCAATATTATAATTAGTTATAATTAGGCTAGCGGGCGTCGCTGCCTACCCCTCTCGGCCCCCGGACAGCGCAAGATCCTCAGCACTGGTGTACTTTCGCCGATGTGCCTATCGCCAACGTCGTAGCTGCACAACGACCACAACAACCAGCGCGAGTCACTCCACCGTCCCTCCCAAAGGCTTAGATTTACTTCAGGTTTTTACTGGAGAGTTAGTGCTACTTTCACAATTGCGACTCGCTACTGTAAACACACTTTAGTAGTAACATTCACCTATAAACGCACAAATTCCACACAACTGTCACAAATCGCACACATTCGGGCCATTTGTCCGTTAGTCAGTGCCTTCCAGAATGCCACGTTATTATTGGGTATCCTGGGATACTAACAGTGTGCTATTTATTCCTTATGCTATTCAATGGGGCAAGCTTTTATTGTTCTTTTAACTCACTTCTAATTCTAGCGTGGTTGTTGCTATGGTGACATTATGGAAAGCTAGCGGTAGAATTAGGGTAATTCTCATGCATACAGATCTGGGATGCTATTTAATAGTAATTCTTTAATTGTCAATATCCCCTTTATACATGATTTTATGAATTTTATCGGCTATTGACTATATATTGGAGATTCTCGCACACTAATACACTTAATAGGGTGAATCTCCGCTCCCATGATCTATTAATTAATGGAATTTTGGGAATGTTATAAATTGTATAAAAATGACAATTTATCAAATTCATTACAAAGATGAATTTAAATTTATTCCTGTAAATTTTATTATTTAATATTAAAATAGACACCATTTTATGTTTCGTTCGAATTCAGTGTGCAACAAGATATGATGTTTTGCGCCGCACTTCGCACACCTTGCGTCGGAGTAACAGGTTCGCCGTTGGTGTCCTTGTCTGAGGCAATTATAACACAACCGCTTATCCCACATGACTTCCCGTCTATCCTTTAATGATTTCCTTAGGAATTCATCACACACACTTAAACGGTGGGGCCCGTCGCACAGCACACATTTTGGTTTGATGTTACTTACCTTACTTTGAGTAACGTTGTGCACACTTGTTCTTTCTTCGGGCTTTCTTACATGAATTCTCTTAGGAGACGTAGGAGGAGTTTTTCTTACCTGTTCTCTTCTGTCATTGGTTCGAGACTTGAATTTACTTACGTCATTAGGCGCTGTGTTGTCATAGTAAGATCTTTCAGTGTCTTTCCTGCTGTCTTCCTCTTGAGAAGCCTGGCTTTCGCCGTCGTCTGTATAACACACTGGTATTACCTTTCTCCTAGAACGGGTTTCTCACTTACCTTATTTTCCGGTGTCTTCTCTCTGGACTGCTTTAGGAGCTGTAATTTTACCTCTCCATCTAAGAATGACATGAGATCAGCCATGGTAGGATCTCTTCGTTGTTGTTCCATCATATATAACACTGTCTTGTCCCAGCGTGTACCTACTCCGCCCTTGGGCAAATTAGATGCTAAGGCTCCTACAACCATAGAATTCTGGTATTCATGAGACTTACCTAACCAATCTAGTTGTCTACAGATCTCCTGAATCTCGTCGGAAAACTCTATAATCCCGCTGCTAAGAAACTTTCGGGGCGCCATTAATTTCGCATATAAATACCTAGCTATGTTAGTCCTATTACCATACCTGATGTTCAGTGTATCCCAAACTTGTCTTAATCCATCTGGATGTCCAATAAACTTTAACGCCATTAACTTGGGAGATCCTTCCAAGCACTCGATGGGGAATCTCAGTTTCTCTCCGTTAGATAGCACAGAGTTCTGTATGTTATCTTTGTAATATTCATTAAAAGGTAACCATTTCATCTCATCTCCATTGAAGTTGACGATCTCTCCCACCTTTACCGCTTGACGGGCTTTGGTTCAAGCCATTTGACGCGTAAAACTTTCTTGGGCCATCGTGTTATTTAATATCGAGTTATCGGTATATAAATTTCTCAGATTATTATCAAGTCTATATGGAATATCATTGTCAACAGGTTTATAATTACCCTTAATAGGGTTTACTATAGGAGTTTCTACTTCACTAGCAGTATAGATGCGTGTAGGCTCCACACCTTGCGCATGAAATACTTCAGACCTAACAGGTTGACACATTGTTACCGGGGTTGATGGTATACCCCTTTGGGTATTTACTAATTTGTCGCGTTCTAATGCGATACTCTGCTGCACCTCTTGCAACTCTAACCTACTTTCCTTTACTGTGCCCTTGAACTGCTGAACAGTTCCTTCCATCTCCCGGACCTGCTGAGAGGAGCACTTGCGGTGTTCCCTCAACTACCCGAGCAGGAGACCCATCTCCCGTCGTCCCTCTGCTACCCACTCGACCGCCGAAGCGGGAGTCGCCAACGTAGTAGCGGGTGAGCGAGAGACGACGGGCGATAAATTCTTGATATCTCGCTCGGCGTCCAGGACGGGTTCGGACTCGTGAACAGTCCTACTGGGCACAGGTAGTTTAGTACTGTGCAAAGGGAATTTAGAGGTAGGTTCTGGGAGTACAGGTGTCTCTATCACCGAAGGGGTGGCTTCGAGAACAGGCCTAATTATTTCAGGCTCATCTACTATAGTAGGGAGTCTTTCTATTTTAATTATTTGGTCTGTAGGTTCTGTACTACCTAAGTCTGTGTTAGTTAGTTGCCTTCTAACAGCTGGGGGCAAATCAGGCAATTTCTGACGGTGGGACATTCTTCTATGTCTGCTTAGACGAGATCTATTTCCTCCGCCTTCAGTATCGGTGGTATCGCCTTCATCAGATGATGTATATCCCTGTCTTTTGGGAGTAGATCGACTCATCATCTGCATTTGACTAGCTGTTAACTGTTTATTTATGCAGTCTTGATTCTCTTGAATATTTTCCAACTCTAGTTGGGTGGTCTCTTCAGATGCTCTTCGTTCTGCTTCTGCCACTGCTCGCTTTCTTTCCGCTTCTGCCGCTTTTCTTTCCGCTTCTGCCGCTGCCGCTTTTGCCTCTGCCGCTGCCTCTGCCGCTTTTCTTTCCGCTTCTGCCGCTGCCGCTTTTGCCTCTGCCGCTGCCTCTGCCGCTTTTCTTTCCACTTCTGCTACTTTTCTTTCTGCTTCTGCCGCTGCCACTGCCGCTGCTGCTGTCTTTCTGTCTTCTATACGTTTTTTCTTGACTTGTTCTTCTTGGACCCTAGCGATGCGGAGCCTTTCATCAAATTTAGCTTGGTTCGCAGCTATCATATCCGCATCTATTGCGTCCAACACAAGCTTGGCTCCTTCACTATTAGGGCTAAGTCCAGACAGCCGTCTCCTCAACTCTTCGTCACCTACAAATCGTTGATAGTCTTACAGATAGATGTCAATAGCATCCCTCTTATGCGGTTTTTCTGCTGTCACTTCACTTTCCACTTGGGAAAAGGTAGCGTCTGTTGATTCTCCATGGGTTGAGCGCTCAGCCAACTGAGATTTCCACGGGGCAGTTCCTTGAACTTTGAGACTCACCCGCTGAAACCAAGTCTTTACGGCAACTTTCAACGACGTGTCTTGTCTTCTTTTCGAAGCCTCCTCAAAGGCCGATAAGATTAGTCTGATTCTTAGAATTCTTTCTCTAACTTGATAAAGCAGCTCTCCCTGCTCTTGAGGTCATTGGGGTTGTCGAAACAGTTGTTCCTCTAATCGCTCCATAGAGCTGAAGAATCCCTGTATGTATCCTGCTGCTGACCTCTTCCACACAGCTGGATCGCTGGTTTCTTTAGTCACTCCCATCCTGTGTATGTCTTCCCAGGCAGCTTCCGATAAGTCAAACGGGAGTCCGGGTCCGGGGAAGTTCCATTGCGACTTGACAATAGACTTCAGTTCTTCCCTTGTGTATCCTGCATAACTATCCTTGGTCGATCGCTTACTTCTCGCCCAATCAATCTGGTGTTCCTCCACCGCAATCAATACCCTAGTGAGTACGGCTGCAGGAAGGATGAGAAGGGGATCCGAATAAACCGCAACTGCCATCTTTGCTCCGCGCTCGGGTGTCAGCTCTACAGTATCCGCACTACTGGAGCTGTCGGGCCGTTGAGAAATAAGTTCTCGGCTCGAGTGTTGCTGCCGTTCTGCTGCTTCTTGGTCCCGCTTGACCTGAGCTCTAGTGCCTATGATAGACCTATGGTGCTCTTCTAGCCTAGGGTCTGACACTACTACTGTAGGGATGACCTTGCTTACGGTAGGAGGGGACTTGGACTTTGGTCTCAGACGTTCTATACTCTTAGCTGAGTCCCAGATCTTTTTAAGACCCTGTCTAACACTCATTCTAGCACTTTCTAAGAGACTATCTGACAGTGTTTGTTTTGTGTCAGACATGTTTGATTGTACAGTTGAATGCCTACTGCTATATTACAGTTAAAGCAAGTCTGTAATTCAGTATCAACTGTTAGCCTAGTAATTAATTACCGATATCATTACTCAGTGTAACGTGATATATTTACAATATATTAAAGTACTGGTATACACTTATAGTATATATATAAGTATTATTACAGACCAGGTTTGTCACAGAATACCGGTATATAATTTCAGCACAAATATATATAAATATATAATAAGCCTATCGTGAATACCGGTATACAGCTTACACTTATAGTATATATAAGTATAATTATGGACTAGAATTAATTACAGAATACCGGTATAATTTCAGCCTAAATTTATAGAAATAAATATAATAAGCCTATTGTAAATACCGGTATGTCAATTATTTTAGAATAATTGAATTTCTGAATTTTAGGGGTTACTTGGTTACTTTACTTTACTTGATTACCGTTATTTAAGCAGTAGTCCAACTGACATTAAGACCTAATTGTTGTAAGACAGGCCTACTATTTTATAAATCGGTTTGAGTTGATTTATAATATATATACCCGTTTAATGGGTTTTTGTCAATATTTGAAATAAATGTTATTATTTCTGGGAAGGAGTCACCGCACAGAAGCTGTACGCTCTCAGTGAAGTGCTACTTGTTGGACACTAAAACAAATAATTCTAATTTACCTAAGTTACTTAATACTACAAATTACTTACAATTCGGGGTGAGATTACAATCTCTAAATAAACACAAAAATTACACGTACGAATTTTTAGGGTAATTTTACAAGAAGTCTACAAACCAGCCTAACAAAGGGTTAGAATATCTGGTTATTACCAACAGACAGGATTCTACGGTATTTGAAAATAACAAAGCAGTAGTAAATATACTGCGTTGTCCAGATAGGAAAAATACCACCGTCTGGCGACTTATAGCCGTATCACTATAAGTACTACGTTATGTATCACAGAGTGTTCCTACCTAGAAGTTAATTACCGTGGCCTACCAGAGCCAACGTGCCTATTAACCACTTTACAACACAAATATACTGCCTACATACTAATTACTTTCGGAAAGCACTGTACACTAAACCCTAAATTAGGTACAAGTACTTATACAACAAATAATCAGCAGTTAGAAATACTTGTACAGCTAAAAGAACCATCTGCTGGAGTGACCGGGGCACAAAATCACCAGTCTTTACCTACGCCAAGCAGCCCTGATGTAGTACCGGGGTTAATTTAACTATAACGATATGTATAACAAGCACAATTACTGTAGGAATAAACTTGGGGATATGAATGTTGCGAATAATCGCATAAACTCTGAATAATAAATATTACGCTACGCGTACAGACTACTCAAACAAAATACAGACCAAACGCTGGCAGACTACTATCAAGCCCAAACAAACTACAGACCAAACGCTGGCAGACTACTATCAAGCCCAAACAAACTACAGTATATGCAGACTCCGAAATGGTTAGTTAGTATGCGTTCTAACCGAGTAGTACGACTTATTCTTTCAGGGGGATTTACCTCACAGCACTGGAAGCCCCTACGTTCCTAACTAGTACTTTATCGGACATACACTCTACACACACCGCAATCTCTTCAAACCTAACAACAGCCAGACAACAATCCAGCCTACAAATTATCTAAATAAGAAATATTACGCTACCCATACAGACTGCACATACAAAATACAGACCAAACGCTGGCAGACTACTATCAAGCATAAACAAACTACAGTATATGCAGACTCCGAAATGGTTAGTTAGTATGCGTTCTAACCGAGTAGTACAACTTATTCTTTCGAGGGGATTTACCTCACAGCACTGGAAGCCCCTACGTTCCTAACTAGTACTTTATCGGACATACACTCTACACACACTGCAATCTCTTCATACTTAACAACAGTCAGACAACAGTCCAGCCTACAAATTATCTGTACAATCTGGGCAGGCTTACACGTCTTCTGCTCAATATTAACCTACAAATAAATAAAGCTGACAGAAATAAGTAAACCATACAAAGGAATAAGGGGTGATCAATCCCTAATCCCCTAACAGCCTACAATATACAATATATCACAATCAAAATAATACTGGTACCTGTACTGCTGTAAGTACCGGTTCGGGTGGTTAGGTAGTTAGGCCTACTGGGTACCGGTTGACCGGTACTTCAGCTTTATTGCCTACGTTTCAATACAGAAGCAATAACTGTTATTGTTCTTACCAGAACAATAGACAACTATATTTATTGCCTACACTGCAATCTGAAATCAATAACTGTTATTGTTCGCGCTTTTAGACCTTTAGCAGTTTAACCTGCCAAATTTAGATGTCTTCTAGGTTATAAATCGACTTTAGCCTATGACGAGTATTTGTTACACTACATTAGCCGAAGCCAGTCTATGCGCGACCATTCACCCGCTGGATATACCCGGGAGACTGGATTCGGAAGCTTTGACCTTATTGCGGTGTAGGCCTACTGTATTATTCGACTGATTGTTAATATATAATCTCTGACAAATATTATTCACTTTCGGGAAATATTAACAGTTCCTTTAGGATGTGGCGCTCTAAATATGTAAACAGAGTTATGACTTACACTAGACACAACGGGATGGCTATGGATTCACGTATATGGCGCATTCTTTAGGAGATGCTTTGTTATCAGTCAAAATCATGCACACTACCGCACAATACTGCACACCGATCTGCCGACCTTCACTAATTTTAGTCACATATAAAGAGAACAGCAACCGACACATGTAGTGCCTATGAAATAGCATTAGATTCACTCCAAAACCAATATAATGTAAGTCGCAATTGCTATATGTAACCTGTCTCTTATCTTCAGTATATCAAGAAGATTGGGGGTTTTATGATTATTTATCGATATTATCCAAATATAATAATATTCCATCAACTGATATAATTAATAACCGACAGTGAATAGCAGTAAAAATGCGGTGTTTGTAGTTGACAATATGATTTGCATTGATATGCAGTGTGTTGAGATAACAGTTATACGTTTCTATGATCAAGCCTACTAATGTTTGGCTAAAGCCTGAAACACAGAAATTCCAAAGCCGGTGTTCTGGCTGTGGATAAAATACACACACTCCCTGAATTGCATGAGTTTCTGTATACAATCTCCAACACAGAGTGAAAACCGCTCTGATTGGTCGACCGAACAAAGAACGAACAAAGAACAAATAAAAGTTACACGTGGACACAGCTGATAGATGTCGTCATCGGAGTTCCGATGTTTAGAGTATTTGGCTTATTGCGACATAAAATCGCTAGTTATGTCCGCTAAAGTACACATACAGAAGAAATGGCATTTTATGTCCACTAAAACACCGGTACAGTAAGGAAACGGCTTTTTATGTCCGTTAAAACAACTACAGAGTACTTTGCGGGGAAAATAACCAGCTAATTCCGCAAAAGCCTTTACAATCGCTTACCACCGCTATACATCCTAGGTGTTTATTTATCACATTAACTCTTGGGGTTGATGCGGCATAAATTAAAATTGCCTTTCCACACGTACCATTATACTTGTATGAGATTAATATTATCAAAATCTATGGCCACATTTGTAGCTTTACAGATATGGACGTTTATGCTTTCTATATTGACTTTGTTAAACATAAATGCTTCCCAAATGAGTCTGTTCTGAAAAAATAACTATCCGTTTAAATGATTTCTGATTTTGTCCAGAATTGAATGGGCTATCTGTAGTGAAAGTTTTATGGATTTTAACAGATTTTGAAACACTTTTTAATAGAAGATAGAGCGATAGAGTATTACAAAATAAATTGAACTTATTGTATATGTTTTAACATCCATGAGATTGTATAAATTATTATTAAGTAATTTAAACAGGACTGAGGATGATCCAACTCTATAGCAAATGGAGCGGAAAAAATGAATAAATTGAACTTATGTTACTATATTGCTTCCATAGTTACTGTGATTCAAATTATTGTACTATTCAACTCCTGATACTGCCTTACACACTGTTAAATAATTAGTGTTCTCGAATATTTATTACGTAACTAGCCGCTGAACTACATAAACCAATATTGGACCAGTTCCGTTTTGAAGTACAGTAGGCCTACAGTACGCCTTGCAGCCTTGAATGGGCTTTCCCGGATTTGGAAGTCAACGAGAATTAATCGGAAACTTAAGGTTCGATTATTTAGAGCAGCAGTAGTTCCAGTACTCCTCTATGGGAGTCCATGCTGGGCTCTAACTGCTGAGGACACCAAATCTCTGGATGGCACATTCATAAGAATGCTACGCCGGGTTCATTGTGTCAAGTACAGTACAATGCACACATCTCTAACCAGACACTATATAACATTGGAGGTGTCTCATTGGTTCCACCAAGCGCTTGACACTAGAACAAAATCGCCTCCGCTTTGCAGGACATTGCTTTCGCCGTGAGGACCAGCCAGTGCATAATCTTGTACTTTGGCAGCCTCATGGAGTGAATAAGCATGGTGGACAGCCCATGACTTTCTTGAGACGCATCTTAACCCTATTAAACCCGGGGGGGGGGGGGGGGTCAATATGACCCCTCCCGTGTTTTTTTTATTATAATTCTGAAACTAACGCAGTTGGGAATCTGAAATTTTATGACTTTACCTAAAAATCTATTGTCTTCCTAGTATTGAAAACCGTTTTCAAAAATATTGGGTACTTTTCGAGTTATAGCACCATTTTTTAACCCTACTTTTGGCACTTTTTTTGAGACGTTTTTTGAAAATTACATTTCATTAAATATTAATTGTAACATCTCTATTTTTGATTTGCACCGGTTTTTTGGTGTTAGAAATTTGATGGAATTCATATAAATTGATTTAGAAATTTCAAACTTGTTTTTTTCGGTGGGTGCCAAATTTTGGTGCCAGCACCAAATTTTGAAATAAGTCAATTTTGTAAATTGATCGTTTGAAACTTGTTTTTTACGCAATTGGGGTTTTTTGGGTTTCTGGATTCGATGAAATATATACGAGTTGCACCAAGCGTATCAAACTTGTATTTTTCGGTGCTGTGTGCAAATTTTGGTGCTAGCACGAAATTTTTGAAAATCTGTTCAATAGATAAAATTGCTTGTGACAATTTATTTCTTGCGTTTTAGAGGTTTATGGCTGTTCTGAATTCAATGGAAAATACAATTATCGAACTAGACATCTCAAACTTGTATTTTTCGGATGTGGGTGCAAAATGTGGTGCTAGCACCACATTTTGAAAACCATCAAATATATCAATTGATTGTGTCACCTTGTTTCTTGCGTTATACGTGTTTGTGATGGTTCTGAATTCAATGGAATCAGTAAAAATTTCATAAGAGTTCTCAAACTTGTATTTTTCGCCGGTGGGTGAAAATTGTTGTGCCAGCACCAAATTTTGGAAAATATGCAAATTAATAAGTAGATAGTATCACCTTGTTTCTTGCGTTATACGGGTTTATGAGGGTACTGAATCCGATGGAATCAATAAAAACAGCACTGGACATCGCAAACTTGTACTTTTTGGTGATGGGTACGAAATTTGGTGCTAGCACCAAAATTTGCCAAATTACGCCGAAAAATGCAAGTAGCAATGATCTGGCATATTAGAAATGTATTCCATTAGAATCAGCGCACTCGAAAACCTGAAAATGTGAATTTATAGCATCGTATAAGTGAATTAAAAATTTTGTGTTCTAACTGAAAAGTGCTGGTTACTTGTTTTTTTCATTTTTTTTCCTACGCAGAGAGGACTAAACAGCCATTTATAGTAATCATATCATTTTTTAATATTTTGCAATGTATTTTGCACCCCAGAAAACCTGTATTGAAAAATAATTAGCCGAAAATGTAACTTTCAAATTTTGTGAAAATTGTGCACTACTTGTAATTTTGGTGCTGCAATATAACCACCCCAGTACATTTTTTCGAAAATTTTTTTTTTCGGTCGGATCCAGACAAGTGATACCTACGCACAAACAAAAAATCAGCCGTTTTCGTAAATATTTGTAGATTTTAGAGGGGGGAGGGGTCAATATGACCCCCCCCCCCCCGGTATTTGTACAACATTTTATAGCCCGGTACTAATAGGGTTAAAGGACACTGGCCTTGAAGATGCGGATGATCTAGCAAATGTCATGGGTGATAGGGAGTTGTGGTGGTGCAATTTTGTTGATTTGCCGGCACAGCATTCTTAAAAATGCAGCTGCAATGCAGCATGCCGATCCTAGTAGTAAACCAAGGTAAGCAACATCAAACCTAAGTATGTATTGTGCGAAGGGCCCCATCACTTGAGTAGGTGTGAGGAATTCTTAAACAAAGAACTATAAAATAGATGTAGTGTAACTTTGGATTAAAGGTTATGTTACAATTGCCTCAGGAGAGGACATCAAAGGAAAACCTGTTACTCAGATGTGAGGTGCGCTAAGTGTGGAGCGAAACATCATATCCTACTGCGCACCGAGTTCGATAAGGTAAGTGAACCAGAACTGCATGTGCAGTTCAGTGACGTAAATGACACAGATCAGAGTTTGGAGATGGAAGGATTCTATACGGAAGAGTTTTCTGATGAAAATGAATCCTGCTATATGATCAACACAGCCATATGTCGAGCCCTTACCTATGAGGCAGCAACTGACGGAGAGGAATCCCAACTACCCATTCCGGATCGACAGCCCTCATGGAAGGTTTCGCAACCATCTGTCGGCATCAGAGAATTCCCGGTGGTGCAGCTTAGAGTACATGGACAAGGTAAGAGCCTTATTATTAATGCCCTCCTTGACTCAGGTAGTACAGGCACCTTCATTGATAAAGATTTGGCCGAGGACATATTCGCTGGTCAAGAGAGATTCCAAACCAAACTGAATCATTCAGGGATCATGCAAGTATGGAAATCTACCGTTTCTACAGATTTCTACTTAGGATCATTGTCGACTCCTCAGGACAAATCAGGTGAGGACAGTATACTACTACTACTACTACTACTAGGATCGGCATGCTGCATTGCAGCTGCATTTTTAAGAATGCTGTGCCGGCTTGTCAACAAAATTGCACCGCCACAACTCCCTATCACCCATGACATTTGCTAGATCATCCGCATCTTTAAGGCCAGTGTCCTTTAAGATGCGTCTCAAGAAAGTCATGGGCTGTCCACCATGCTTATTCACTCCATGAGGCTGCCAAAGTACAAGATTATGCACTGGCTGGTCCTCACGGCGAAAGCAATGTCCTGCAAAGCGGAGGCGGTTTTGTTCTAGTGTCAAGCTTGGGGGAACCAATGAGACACCTCCAATGTTATATAGTGTCTGGTTGGAGATGTGTGCATTGTACTTGACACAATGAACCCGGCGTAGCATTCTTGTGAATGTGCCATCCAGAGATTTGGTGTCCTCAGCAGTTAGAGCCCAGCATGGACTCCCATAGAGGAGTACTGGAACTACTGCTGCTCTAAATAATCGGACCTTAAGTTTCCGATTAATTCTCGGTGACTTCCAAATCCTGGAAAGCCTATTCAAGGCTGCCCATGCCTTTCCCTTACGTATTCGAAGGTCCTCACCTGACTTCCGGATCCATGATCCCAGGTAACAGAAGTCGTCCACATGCTCAAGCATACCATCCTTTGAGCTTATGCTCATCCGATCAGAGACTTGCTGAGGACTTTCAAAGTTAACGGTCAGAATTTTGGTCTTTCTGGAGTTAATAAAAAGACCAACACTAGAAGCAGCATGTTCTAATGAGCTGAGGAGCCGTTGGGCTCCCTCTAATGATTCTGAGAGTACTCCTAAGTCATCAGCAAAGTCTAGATCAGTTAGGTACTTGGCAGGATTTCCTCGACTTCTGGAGCCAGTAGGTGGAGTTATCATCACCCCATCATCATTATGATGATCTAAGGACATGCGTAGAACATAGTCAACCACAATAATGAACAAGAATGGTGCAAGTGTGTCTCCTTGGAGGACGCCCCATAACACTTCAAATGGTTCTGTGTCACCGTCAACAGTAGACACAAATGTTGTCGAACCATCGTATACTGATCTGATTGCTGCAATAATTTCATCAGGAATCCCATATAATGAAAGTATGCTGAACATACGTGAGCGAGAGACTGAATCAAAGGCCTTGAAGAAGTCAACAAAGATAACAGCCAGATGCCTGTCTTTCTTTTTTGATAATTCTTCAATTATCCTTCTAAGTGCCAAAATGGGCTCCATGGTCCCACGACCTTTACGGAACCCATTCTGATTTCCACGGAGCAGTCTCTCAATGGGATCCCTGATGCGATTTAATAGAATCCTATTGTATAGCTTTGCAGCAATCGAGATCAATGAGATTCCCCGAAAAGAACCATAGAGTGTTAGGTTGCCCTTCTTGGGAACTGGCACCAACTTATTTGTTTTCATTTCTTGTGGGACTCTTGTTGTTCGGTACATGTCTACTATGATGGGATAGATGAGCTTTAAACACTCAGGTATTTTAAAGACCTCAGGGGGAACACCATCTACTCCACTGGCACGATTGGTCTTAATGCTCTTTGCAGCAGCCTGCACTTCTGCAAAGGAGATATCGCCAATGGGAATATCTGGGAGTACAGACTCAGACACTTTTACTTCTATAAAGTTATCAGGCAATACCCTGTCATTATTGAGGAGCTTTTCAAAGTGGGCTTTCCAACCATTGAGGCGATCGGCTGGTGATTCAGCCTTAACCTTGGTGGTTGGTTGGCTTTTCCGCCCAGTAAGCAGATTGATTGATTTCCATGCCTGGGATGATTGCCTGCTGTCGTCAGCATCATTGATGGCATCAACCTGTTGGTTTATTAGCTCCTGTAGATTAACAGAGTACTGCCTGTTCAGGGACCTAGATGCAGCCTTAACTGCATTCTTGGCCGCTGTAGTCTGTTTGAGTCGGGACTCTTTCTGCGCCTTATGAAGGTCATTTCGGCACTTCTGAATTTTGTTGTCAGTCCAGGGGGCCCTTTTCCTGTTTCGAGGGTATACAGGAACTGTTTCTGCAGCTGCTAACTTAACTGCTTCTGTAAAGGCAGTATAGCCCTCACAGTGATCTGCCGCCTCAGAGGCAAGAGCCTCATACCTGTTGCTCAGCTGTAGTGTGAAGCTGGATCTCACACTTGGCTGTTGCAACAGAGAGGACCAGTCATGCCGCGGCAAGGCAGATTTCGTTGTTCTGCTAGCACGCAGACTAAGTCTTACCTTGGCCACAATAAGGCGGTGATCACTGGAGAAGGGTCGAAGTGTAAATGCATTACAGTCTTGTATAGAGCTCCTGTATTTCCTACGAAACAGAATATGGTCTATCTGGGACTTGTGACCACTGGGTCCACTATGAGTCCATAGCTTTCCAGTTCGCTTCTTGAACTGGGTTCCAGCCGAAAACAATCCATTTCCAGAGATAAAATCCTGAAGATGGACAGAATTTCGGTTAACACTATTGCTATAGACCCAGGGCGATGTAGGTGATTGATGCAGACTTGCATTAAAGTCTCCCAGGAATGTTAAGAATGCATGCTGATCCACTCCATCAGTAGCTGCTTGTAGATTGTGGTAGAAATTTTCCACCTCCTCCACAGGGGCAACACTAGTTGGAGAGTAGCACACAATCAGAACCACCTTAGGAAACTTCTTAGCCAGTCTTCCAGAACATGAGAAGTGGCAACGGATGATGCGGTTAGAGATTTGGTCTATTTTGTCCAATGCTGCATGTGCAGTTGGATTCATCAATAGACCAATTCCACCATTGCCACTATCATCTGCTGACGCGAGGGCGAGTCGCCAACCGCCCCCCATGTCCTTAATCAGAACCTCATCCGTCTGTTTCTACAGATTTCTACTTAGGATCATTGTCGACTCCTCAGGACAAATCAGGTGAGGACAGTATAAGGTCAGTTAAAATGGTGGCCAATAAGAACTTTGCTGCTAGTCAAGTAGAGCCTTATAACTGGGACGAGGACAGCTTTGCCCAGCAACATAATGTTCCCAGATTTAGAACAGATTACCCAGGGGTACAAATATTACTCAGTCAGAACATGCATGAAGCGCTAGAAACCATTGAGAAACGTCCTGCTCGACCACTACCTTACAAACGTATGCGGGACGAACTAGAGTAGGTTGGTATATCACGGGACCATCCAGAAGGACTTTGAAGGAAAGATTGGAAAGCGAACAGATCAATCAGGTAAGAGAGAGTGTGGAAACCGTGAAAGAAGAGGACATCATAGCTGAGGGAACTTCATGCTCCTCAGACAATGACGATATTCAGACGCTATACGATGAGGATAACACTATCGAACTCCTCACTGAGACTCAAACCTGGACTAATCAATCGACCTTGTGTAATCTCATACAGCAGAATAACGAACTATTAGCTTATGACGATGACGAACTTAATGAGGTAGTAGAGCGATATAACACCAAATTACGCGATGAACACGCAGTGCGATTCTTTACCCAGGAAGCTGTGGAACCCAACTCTTACGATAAAGCATACCATTATCAGTAGAGGAAGAGAGAGCTAAACAAATCCAGGCAACGACTACTTGTTACATTAAGGGGGAGGGTCATTACGAGATTGGTTTGCCCTTCAGATGGAGAGAACCCAGCTTTATTAATAACCGATCTTTAGCCATCAAAAGAATCGAACAACTGCACCGGCGCTTATCATCCAACGATCGAGCTAAAGAGATGTATAAGATGCAATTAAAGAAATTTATAGATAAGGGATATGCGGAGCGAGTTCCAGTGGAAACACCCATAACAGAGACAATGTATTACTTAACCCATCATTACGTTCCTAAACCCGGTAAACCAGATGAAGTCCGGGTAATATTCGACAGCTCCGCCCTTTATAAGGGACAATCCCATAATTCTGAACTGTTGCCGGGACCCAACTTACTCCAATCTTTATTGGGAATATTATTATGACTCTGGCAATATTCTATCGCCTTCGCCTCAGATATTGAAGGCATGTTTCTTCAAGTTAAAGCGTTACCGCGGGATCGAGATGATTTCTGTGGTGGCCTGAAGGAAACCTCAACTGAGAACCGGTGGAGTACTGGATGACCATCCAGGCTTTCAGGATCATATCTAGCCCCTCGAACGCTTGTTCGGTAGTGCGCACCACTGCCGACGATAATAGAGACACCTTCTCTAAAGCGGTTATCGACAACATCAAATGAGATATTTACATGGATGACAACCTTAAGTCCCTCCCCTCAGTGGAAGAAGCAATTGAGGTTGCCAAGGGAACGGTAAAGTGCTTACAACAAGGTGGATTTCGCCTAACCAAATTCACTAGTAACTCCCGTGAGTTCCTGGAATCGATCCCAGTGGAAGACCGAGGTGTTAAAGATCTTGACATCATTAAGGACGATCTCTTGGGCTGAAATGGGACACAGAGAGAGACATTTTATTCTTCCAACTGAAACAACGCAAAAATCCTGTTCGAACTAAACGAATTTGCCTGAGTATTCTGTGCACTTATTTCGATCCATTGGGATTCATTAGTCCTGTATTCCTGGTCACTCGGAGTCTGGTGCAACAAATGTGGCTCGAAAACCACTCTTGGGATGATCCACTCCAGGGGAGAACTGCTAAAGAAGTGGATCAAGTGGGAGGATTCTTTACGAGCTATCGAGAACTTTAAGATTTCCTGCTCGTATTTCGGTCACGTTCTCCCCACGTATCCCCACGGACCAACTCCATGTTTTTGGAGATGCCAGCGATATCGGAATAGGTATAGTAGCCTACCTGAGGATTGAAACTCCCGATGGAATTAAAGTTTAATTAGTCGCCTCAAAGGCTCTAATAAACAACAAACTGCAAGTCCCTAGAACGGAGTTAAAAGCGGCACTATACGCTACAGCCATTGGCCGGAATGTAACTGAACAGATCGGATATCCATTAGAGAAAACTGTTTATTGGACTGACGCATTACTCGTTCTGGAATATATCACTAATGAAGCCTGTCAGTTCAGCGTCTTTGTTTCCAACCGAGTAGCTATTATACTCAGTCGCACTAATATAGACCAATGGAGACATTGCCCTGGGACGATTAACCCCACCGACATCGCCTCCAGAGGAGCAACTCCTCAAGAACTGACAGATACTCCAGATTGGTTAGGTGGCCCCGACTTCCTAAGTAAAGAAGAGGAGGAATGGCCCCCTCATCTCACCACAGCTGAGATCAGACAAGCCAAGGGAGTGGAAAAGGTCAAACCAAAAACCTGGGCGAATAAATCCAAACTGTTCAAACCAGCGATTGATCTGTCTGTGCTACTTACCGCCGGTGACCCCACTATGGATCCTAACCAACCAAAATCCATGGGCATTACCCGAGCCCTGAATAAATCGGTTATTGAAATGAGGGAAAGAAATTGGAAGTCTGGAACATCAGATGTCTCAAAGATACTCTCTCCCCTCATCCTAATTAAATTACGAATAATGTGAAGAATGGCATTGATACGGTGGGTGCGATTTCGCAAGACACTTTTTTAAAACGCTTATAAATAAAATTTAAAGGCGAAATCGAAAATTCCGTCTTCATGGTAATAAACCACAGTGAGTTGAACTAGTTGTGTTTCAAATTTCAAGCAATATGATAACGATTTGTAGAAAAATTTGGGGGGGGGGGGGGGCGGGGGGGTCCGTGTCATCAGAAAATGACACTATATTACGGGTCATGGTGTATAATGTACACAAGATGCGTATGTAACCACAGTGCCCTCTATAGCGATTTTCCGGGGTATTTATGTGCTTTTCCTATCTTCTTTTTTGTTTTTGTTTTTGTCTTCGGTTTTTTGTTTCTTGTATTTTTCTTAATCTGTAAAAATTATCTGGCAACCAATCACCTTAACCAATATGTAGACAGTTATCATTATGTCGTATTCTACCTAACCATCCGAATTCTACCGAATCCAATTATACCATTCATGTAGACACATGACCACTCCTGGGATTTCCCCATCAGCTTCTCCCAACACTTTAGATTGATAGCTTACAACTAACTCGGTGTATTTTCCCTATCACCATTACCCTATCACTATTACCTCACATTATACAGTATATACACGTTCGTGGGGACTTCGCGCAGAACGAGGCTCAGTTATGAGACACAAATTAAAATTTAGAATATAATAAAAGCAGTACTCGTCTTCATTATAATCCTCGTTGTGCTCGTCCTGATTTGTATTTAAATATATTTCCTAAACGCAGACTTGCGATCTTTATAACTATCGATGCGTTCAATATGCGAAGCCGAATACGAATACGTATTAGCCCATCTATCATTGTGCTAGAAAAAGAATCCCTTAAGCGCATCTGTGGATTTCTTAACAGCAGGAAATACTTTTCGGAATTCTCATAACATTGCAGGAGTCTCAGTATTTGCTTGTTGGTATAGTCATGTTCTTGGTAACTAATTTTATCAGTTAGAAACTTAGTAGGTAGCCGATAAGTGGGAAGGTCTTTGGTAGTGTGGACCCTTTCAGCTACTTCAGAGTTGGCGTCATTAGCGATCTTCGTCCTGGAATAATGATGATGAAAACATCGCTTTAAATACACAATGGCTCTGCAAAGTCTATTCCAGGAGCTATAATGAGCCGATTAATAGAAAGCTTGCGTTGCAAGGATTCGAAATATGTAACAATATCTGAATTTCGTTGTGAAACAGCTGAGAAATAGGCATTCAACGATTGCAAGAATTATTGTTCGCTGCAAGCCATTTATTCTATAAAGTGCAGAATGAAAGGGTGACAAATTTTCAGAGTTGATTTTGTTTAAAATACTAGCTATATCGTAATAAATTGTTGCCACAAAATTACGATTTATAATAATAAACTTAATTTCTGAATTTCTTATACTGTACTGCATAAAAATTTTAGCTACTTATCTCAGTAATAAAGAAATAAAAAAAAAATAAACTTATTAATTAATTTGATTTAATTTCATAGTAAAAAAACGTAACTTAACAAACAAAAACAATAAAACACTGTATGAATGAGTTAGACATGAGTTTAAAATGCTCGATTAAATTGATAAACAATACTACAATACTGCCGTACTATATTTGATCTGCATGCTGACTGAAGATTAGGCCTACATTATAGTTCAGCTTTCGACAACGAATTCCTAATCGGCGAATTTGGTAGAATTTAATACATAATAGAATAGTAAGTAGCAAGCTTTCGACACTCATCAACGTGAAGTAGTCCTGCGGACAACGGGTGCTGGCTGCTCATCTACGACTTCCAACTTTGGAGTCCGACAAAGTAATCCGGACGAGACCAGAACACCATTCCTCCACTCCTCTACTCTTCCACTCTTGTCGTCTATTCAGTTTGGGTTCGTGGCATAGGCCCAAATTGTCTGTCTATATAATTTTTCAATTTTAATATGGACGTGAGTTGTATAACACTCTCGGACAGCATCCTTAAGAATGATGTGCCACCCAGTACCGAAGAGTGTTTTTTATTTGCTGGTAAAGAACTATCCAGCCGTGACATCGAATCTCTTCGAAATAATAACTGGCTTAATGACAATGTTATAGATGCTGTCCTACGATACCTTTGCTTAGAATATAACGGATCTACACATATCTTTAGCTCACACTTTTTGGAAACCTTTAGGTGCAGAGGTTATGACTCTGTTAAAAACTGGTCAAATTCAAATACTTTCAACCTCGATTTTATATTTTTTCCTATAAACAAGGGTAATATTCACTGGACCCTTGCTGCCTTCTCACCCAAACCCCCTCGGCCTACCCTCTGGCTCTTTGACTCGCTTGGAAATGTTGACCACCAGGCATTATATGACATTAAGAGATGGATCGATCTCGAAGCACAGAAGCTAGGAGTGCAACCCCAAGATGTTAGAGTGCCCCCCCTCCCCCCACTACCACGCAAACAGTTTAACTCATACCAGTGTGGCGTATACATTTGTCGCTTTGCCAAAATGTGCCTACACCAAGAGTCAGCCAACAAAATCAATGACGAAACAATTGGAGAATTTTGTAAGTCACTGTTACAGACAATTGAAAAAAATTCCACCTTAGTAAGACCCGCAAATAGAGAAAATGACAATGAACAGGATCCTCAGTCTAGTCATATTCCAACAGAACAGCCATCCCAGACCCCACAACCATCATCATCCACGAAGCATACATTTGGGTCCCAAAGCAGACGTGCATACTGCACATCATGTAAGAAACCTTACACACTTACCAATAGCAGGCAGCTCCGTAGGCACAGGTCAGCAAATGGTGACGAGTGCCCTGGCTCTGGTCGTTCAGTACAGGTGGATCAAAGTAATTTGCTCTGTTCTCAACCCCAGGATAGACCCTCAATGATAGATGTCCCGTCACCACTAGGACCACATCCCATCGAGGAATCAGCTACTCAGCTTTTGAAACTCGTCAGAGATGCCAGAGTGAGACTACTTAATTTTATCCAGGTGGCCAAGACACTGAGTAACTGCATACATTCAGTGCTCAAGAATAATGGTCATTCCTCATGGTCCAGACTGCTCCTTATGCCATACATTTGCCTGAAGCGCCCTGAGCGAGGGGGACAGAAACAACGCAAGTCACCATCTTCACTTGTTAACAACAATTGTGCCATTTTTAACTCTACGACTGACTTAATGACACTTTTTAAACCAAAAAAGTATAATAACAAAGCTGAGAATAAAGGTACCCCAATTGATAGAGATGATGCGAATAGACTCCTGGCTTCGGCAGTATCGCAGAAGCTCGATGCAGTCGATGTAAAGGGAGCTATCCGCATAGCGACGTGCGAAGACTCTATAGCTGCATTTGATAAGTTGACTCTAGAAAAACTCAAAGAGAAACATCCACCAACTCCCCCAGACCGACGCCCCTTTCCAGACCAACCAGCTGATGTAAACCCGGTAACTGTTACATCGAAGTCTGTGAAAGCATCAATCAATAATTTCAAACCCGGTTCTTCAGGTGGGCTCTCAGGCTTAAGCCCACAGCATTTGCAGGATGCTATATCACAGCGCTCAGGTGAAGCAGGCCTCTCACTCCTTGCGGACTTAACATCCTTGGTTAATCTAGTGCTCTCAGGTGATGTCCCAGATTCGGCTTCCCCTGTTATTATTGGTGCTTCAGTAACTGCCTTTAACAAAAAGGATGGTGGCATCCGCCCTATAGCAGTAGGGGAAACCATACGGCGACTGGCCGCAAAGTGTGCCACCCAGGCAGTCTCAGTTAAGTTCAGCGGCGTATTTGCACCATCACAACTTGGATTTGGAACCCCTGGGGGTTGCGAGGCAGCTGTGCATGTGCTGCGAAGCTTTGTGCAATCAGCTGAGGAACAAGATGTCATCCTAAAGCTTGATTTTAAGAACGCTTTTAATACTTTGAGAAGGGATCACGTTGCAGATTGTATTGCAGATAAAGCCCCCGAGCTTCTCCCATTTTATAGGTTATGTTATGGTAGAACGACCCTCCTCTCATTTGGTCAAGATCTGCTGCTTTCTGAGGAGGGTTTCCAACAGGGGGACCCTTTAGCTGTCTTTGGATTTTGCCTAGGACTCCACCCGAATCTTGACAAATTACAGACAATATTCAAAGCAGGTTATATTGATGACGTTACAGTTGGAGGAAACTGGGAAAAGGTACACTCCAATCTTTCATCTTTCAGAACAGCATGTAGCGATATAGGGCTATCTCTTAATGAGTCAAAATGTGAACTAACCATCATTGGGGACAAGTCAGGTGAGGAAAACCCAATCTTAACTTCATTCCAGAAAATCTGTCCAGGAATCAAGTTGACTAGATCACAGGATTTAGAGCTACTTGGTGCCCCCATTGGCCCCGAAGCCCTCTCTAATGCCATCTGTAAGAAGTTGGACAACCTCAGTCTGTTTCACAATCGTCTCCGTCTCCTTGACAACCATGACGCCTTTTTCCTACTCAAAAACTGTCTAGCCATACCCAAACTTACATACATGCTCCATTCATCACCAACTTTCAACGAACCCCATCTACTTAGCAAGATCGATAACAATATAAGGGAGTCTCTAGAAGAAATAACGAACGTTAAACTGGAAACTGAAACCTTGGAGCAAGCAATCCTTCCTCGCTACATTTTTAAAACATATATCATTGTTACTATGGCAACGTTAAAGAGTTGTAGAACAAATGAAACGTATTATATACTATTCTAGAACATAAGTAAAAAAAATATATTACGTTCTAGAACATATAGCTAGTTTTTATTAATTTAAAAATAGCTAGTAAATTAAATATAATTGTATTTAAATGAATTTCTGAATACATGTAAATGAATATTGAAAATTGGTATATTTGTAACATATAGGCCTACCAGTAGCTAGTTTTTTTTAATTAAAATACAGTAGCTACCGGTAGTAGATTAAAAAAAATTATTTTTAAGTAAATTGCAAAATACATTTAAATGAATATTGAAAATTTCCAAACTACAGTACCAAACATTAATAAAAAAAAGTTTTTTTATTATTTTTAAAATTTCTAGCTATTTTAAATTTGAAAAATAACTAGCTATATGTTCTAGAACGTTATATTTTTAATTTTATTTATGTTCTAGAATAGTGTATAATATTTATATTGTGTTCCAGAACTCTACAATGTTGCCATGGTATCCATGATTTATGGAATAAAAATGTAGTGGTACACGGATACGGAACTGCTACCTTAGTTTTAATATTGTCTGCGTCAAAAGAGTCAGTCCCCCAATCTGCAAAACTGTAATAACAAAAGTACTACACCGCAGTCACAGTTATAGTTATAGTATTTGATAACTAAATGTGCACTTAATTTCTAGGTATACTATCTAATTAAATAACATTATCTGAGCACTCGAGAGCAGAAATTAAACAACGCGGCTCCTTTCCATCAATTAGTATCAAATTTAAACATTCGTGATTTTTTGCTTTAAATGGAAGTTCTACATACAGGCGTGCGACATGATGGTAGGCCAGTGGCGACGGGTGTGTACTTTAACGACCACCCAACAACGGTTATTCAAGAAATATCGACCGTTGGGGAGATGGGGGGGGGGGGGGGGGGGGGTGAAATTTGACCCATCTCGGCGAATTCATATTTCGTCTTAATGTTAAATTAAAAATTAAGGGAAATGAGCGGGTTACAATTTCACATACTGTAATTCTAACCAAAACAATAAATTAAAGACAATAGAAAAGGTTACAGTTGTATTTTTAGGAATGATCAGCTGTTATCTGCGTCGATTTTACCCTGGAGCGGCATAAAACTAACAAAAAGTAAAATTTTTATTCGGCCGTTAGGCCAGGGATTACGTGCAAAGTTTGACAACTTATTTCCAGTGCGGTACCTCTCGAACTATACTCCCCAATGGAAAAGCCAGTACTCATTTAGCTATCATTTAAGGATGCAAACAAAAATGCGGCCTTGTTACACCCGCTTTTTATTCCGTCGAAAGTCCCCTTATCTGTAGCTGGGAAATATATCTGAGAAATAGAGCTATAACATTTACGCTGTTACCTACTATATAAATACATAATTTCATAAATTTATTGCTCTACTGTAGAAAGGCCATATATGAAAGCATTAAAAATGACTGAAATAGTAGACATAAAATAAGATTATTACTGAAATAATGTCTACCATAAGTCATATTCGTTGTATAGGAACAAAATAGAAGTGATAAAAATATATATGCATAGTTATTTCCCCCCAAAATACCACGCCCCATTTTTAATCAACTCCCCCCAAACAAAACCCTTTTAGAAATGTTTGAAGCCTTAGCCATAAATTACTCATAGGTGAGTGAAGATAATGGGGAATAACACACTTATTACCCTATTATTGAGTTATTTTCCCGGTTATTTAACCCGCGGGCAGGAAACTACCCGAGGGCGAAGCCCGAGGGTGTTCCTGCCCAAGGGTCATAACTCAATAATAGGGTAATAAATATAGTTATTCCCCATTACAAACTGTTTAAAATAACAATACAATGGTGGGCTATGTAAAAAAATATTCGAATTCCCCCTAGGGAAAATAACCAGTTATTAATCCTATCCCGCTTTTGGTAGCTTAGTTACATCCAATCAATTAGAATATAATAATAAAATATAAAATATTCGCATATTAATAGGTTCCATCCACTAGCTACCATGGATACAATTCACAACCACTTTGTTTAGAACTTATTACAGAATTGTTGCCGAAGGTATGATCCCGTAAGACAGAAAATTAGGGGCTTTGCAGCAGTTTGGCGGGTCGTATCTATAGTAGGTCATGGGTCTAGCACGTCGAAAGAACTTAGCCGTAACTAAAATGATGTCCTCTTTCAGATGAGAGAAATAATTTGAATAGTAAATTAATAATAAATTGAATAGCTCCAGTTGTTTTCGAGACATGAGGGAGTTCCTGGCACCCATACCATATCAGCCCCTTTCAAAATTGATAAAATTACACAAAATACATCACCCTTCAAAGACTTTGGTATAACCATTAAACCATACTATGCTTTCGATTTCGAGTCGAATTCATTATTAGTAATCGAAAGCGAAATTAGAATAAAATCTTCAATGTTTATTTATTTAATAGACACTAAAAAAAAAGAGCACATACTAACAAGTAGCTCGAAATTTTCGAATAGCCAAAAGTGGTAAATTTGGCAGAATAGTTTGACTACTGTGGTTTTAGAATGTGCTGATTTCATTGGCAAGGTTTATAAAATTGTGCTATTTTCAAAAATGGCAAATTTGTCAGTCGAAAATTCTAAGTGCCAGCCAGTGCATTTCTATTTCAGTACTGCAGTACTCCGGTACTGGTCCGGAAATGTAGAATGTAGTATATTATTATGTAGGCCTACAGTATGTGTTATGTACATTGCACTGCTGCACTCGCATTGTGCTAGTACTACTGCGTCACGTTTGTCATTCCATTAATGCTGACTGCATTATGCTGTTAGGCATCAATGCCTTATCATTATTACATTACCTAATTACGTCCGTACCTGTGTTTATTTGAAAAGTTATTATCACCTCTACATGGGCTGGCAGGTGGCAGCTGGCAGCTAATCTTGGTCTGGACATACTGTAGTATCTGAATCTGTATGCAGGCCGTAACAGTTATAGTTGGAAAGTGCTGTGTGTATAGATGCCGCTCGCGCGCTCGGTCTACAGTGGCACTTACTTACTTAGTTCGACTCGTCAGGGCTCTTCTACAGAATAGATGACACAAGGGCCTTTCACTAACATTTGTACATTTCGACGGGCGATATATTCATTAACTAACTTCAGTGTGCGTGCAGATTGCCTCAAACTCCTCGAAGACCGCCAGTAAAAAGACTAATACCCGCCAATACCGACCTGAATACCGTCCATCGTCCATTGAAATTCATTAAGGAGAGTAAAATTAGTTTTTTTTATCTGATGTAGAGATGAAGCTACTGCTGGACTTGGGGTTGGAGGGGCCGGTTATTCTTTAAGAACCATGACGCTAGTGTAATTCTCCTGCTTAAACCAGCGGGACTCATATCTGAATTCCCCGAGGACATATCGACCCTTAGTAAGACAATGCGTGACCACCTTAACAGCGTTCACTTCTTAGACTGGACGCAATAAAAATTCATCCCTCTCCAAGGGAAATTCGACGCAAATAACAGCTGATTATTATAAAAAAATATAAAACTGTAACCTGTTCTATTGTGCATAGTTTA
>JAUCBJ010004128.1:0-19629 GCA_032718475.1 Nemertoderma westbladi
CATGAAGCCGAAAATTTCGATTTCGCCTTTAAATTTTTTTAATAAGCGTTTTAAAAAAGTGTATTTTGCGAAATCGTACCCTCCGTATCGTGGCCAATCTTCACATTAGTCGAAATTTTTTCATATCATTAGAAAGCCGTTGCGTTGCAATGAATCGAAATATGTAACAATATCTGAATTTCATTGAGAAACATCTGAGATATAGGCGTTCAAAGATTGCAAGAATTATCGTTCGCTAGATACCTTTTATTCTATTAAATAAATACACAATGTTCTGGAACATTTTGTTTAAGTATGAATTTTTTTTTTTTTGGGGGGGGGGGGTCATTTATTCTATTTATTATTCTATTTAATATACTATAGTTCACCAAACTCAACCGATAAGTGACAATAAGTAAACAGGGTTATACAATATTAAATAATAGTCTTGCCCATTCCCCCCAAAGAACGACAACAATAGCAAACCCCCTCCCCCCTAGTACATGTCCTGGTCTATCCCCCAGATCCCCGCCCCACCCCCAAACCCGAGACCCCGCCAAGACCTCCACCCCTCAGACACAGAGAGATCGCCCGAAGGAGACCGAACTACAGCCGTCGCCTCACCGCACCAAGCACCACCCCCAACCCACCCTGCCTCATACCGACCTGCTTTGACTGCAGAGTCTCAGCAAGGTGCCGGATGAAGACCGCCGCCTCCGCACCCCACACTCCATCAGTGGAACGCACGAGCGGTGTGAAGTGCATCCTGCGTGTTTCGCAGGCCTCCTGGTAGTGGACGCGTTTGACCCGCTCCCTCTGGGCGAGTAAGAGCTGAGTCAGCGGAGCTGTTGGAGCGAACGTAGGAAGTGGCGTAAAGATTTATAATCGAGACGTCGAAAGACGCCACAACCTGGTTCGCCCAAACACCCCGTGAGACCAGATCAGCCCTCACCCCCTCGACAACATGCCCCTGGGAGTCCAGGTGACCTCCAGACAGGGTGACTTCCATTTCGACATTGTTCGAACCGAAGGTCTCCGCCAGTAGGTCACCAAAGACGTCCCGGATCTCGTTGTGGCGATGAATGACCAGCCCCCCGACCTTGCAGCTGAGGGCATGTGCCGCATCAAATGGCTCGCCACAGCCCTCGCTGTTAGTGGGAAGGTCAGGGGGTGCGAGGCCGTACCCCAGGGCGAGGTTATCGCAGAATTTTTGCGGGTTTAGGTCAGTGTGGTCTATTTGTGATGGTTGGGCCGAGAGCCAACTACCAGTTTTATACTGTGAGGCCCGGTTAACAGTTCGATGCAATTCTGAAGTGAGTGCAGCCAGGGAGGACTCGAAGGTGGCTTTGAAGGTGGTGTCTCGTGCCTGTCGGCAGTCAGTGAGGGCCGCCTTGATGCAGGCAGCATGGTCTGCAACGTGAAGTTCCCCTCCAGTCTTAATAGAGTCCACTACCTTCGCTGTGCCGGAAATCGATGCGAGGTGGGCGGGTCCAGATCGCGTGATGGGATCCCAGATACCCACACCGCCATGACGGACTGGGAGAAGGGCCGAATAAGTATGAATAGCTACGCAATATATATATTGGATAGGAATACCGCTGTTGCCCACCAACTCATAAAATAAATAACACGTTATAGAATTTTGTGTATTTATTAAATAGAATAAATGGCCTGCAGTGAACAATAATTCTTGCAATCTTTGAACGCCTATTTCTCAGCTGTTTCTCAACGAAATTCAGATATTGTTCCATATTTTTAATCCTTGCAACGCAAGCTTTCCAATGATATGAAAAAATTACGAGTAATGTGAAGAATGGCCACGATACGGAGGGTGCGATTTCGCAAAAGACACTTTTTTAAAACGCTTATTAAAAAAATTTAAAGACAAAATTGAAAATTCAGGCTTCATGGGGTCAACGACGGTGAGTGGAACTACAGTAGTGGTGTTTCAAATTTCAAGCAATATGATAAAGATTTGTAGAAAAATCTGGGGAGGGGGGGGGGGGTCCGTGTCATCAGAAAATAATACTATATTACGGGTCATGGTGTATTACTGTATAAAATATTTTTAAATAAAAAATGAGTTCGAAAAAAGAGTTTGAAAAAAAAAGAGTCTTCATTCTTCAACTTGCTTTTAAATACAGACACGACAAACGGAGTGTAGAAGTACAAACCGAACGATATTATTGGGAGAAAGTTCTGAGGAAAGGCAATTTTGTGGAATAAAATCACGTATTACTGTTAGAACCCCATTTACTTTCCATAAATATATAGTTAACTGTCATCGAACTACAGGTTTTCATAGTAATAACCTACCTTTCCGCTACGCATCTTTCAAAACCACTTTCACGAAGATTCCACTGAGTATGTTTACCAATGTCGACTATATCTAAACTGTATTCTGAATGGACAAGTAACATAAGATTCAACTCTCTTTCATTAAAGACAACGAGATGTTCAGTTGATATCTGACATGGAGAGATTGTCTTAGGGACATCTCGTACTGAGTCTTCAGAGTAACCCTTCACCATGTCGTTGTGTTTGGAGATCAAAAGAAGCACCAAGGCGACCGAACATTGTCCGAGGTCATGTTTGGAAGGAAATAGTACAGCAGCTGGTGAATCCTTAGATAAGTCCTCACTATCTGTGGCTGTCAAGGCTCTTTGGCCAGGGAGGTCGAAATTATGAAACTCATGCTTAAGACGATTGTAGGTTGCAATAAACATCTCAGCAAACAATACCATAGCCTTACGCTCATCTTCTTCTTGAAAAAACTTGTCACTCTGAAAGATAAAACTTCGAATATTCATACCACTTATTTCAGAAATATCAATATTAGTTGCAAATTTTTCTGAAAGCATCGAATGCATCTTAAGTATAGTTGGAAGGTTTATAATTTCACTCAGGACACCCCTATTGTCCAGCAATCTAGAAAAATTTGGCATGTGCGACTTCATTCTCGATTGGCCGACCTTGTGACCAATAGTTTCGATGCTGACTTTAACTCTTGGGTTCCAAAACTGTGGCTGGTCAATAATATCTTCATACTGGTATTCATCGGTAGCTTCCTCATTCAGCAGAACTAACAAAGCATTGTCAGCCGCACTTTGATCATTCTTGATTATACGAATAAACACAGACATAGTTTCTTTTAAGTTATCAACTTGCGGATTCAACATATTATTGGTAAAGATCCGTTCCCATTGATCGCGTCCTGCCTTTGATAAAAGATCTCCTTGAAGTCCAGGGATATTTCCCTTAGACATTTCGTCAATTATGCGATGAAGAAGTATTTCAACATGATCTTCATTAATTCCCAGTTGAGCTGCAATTTGTTGTAAATTGAGTAATAAGTGGCGCATAAGAAAATTAGGAACTTCGCAATTCTCAATAGTAGGAGTTATTATTCTGCCAACTAAAGATGAATTTGTCTCACAATTCAAAGCCAGGGCTGCATGCAATAGGAAACGAATAATTGAGACATTAACACCAGTAAGGCTCCTTTGTGGTAAAGAATGGCCACAGTTTTTAGCATCACCAATAATATGCCCAGTTTTAGTCATATCATTAATTCCCTGGCTTACTGATTGTCTACCACCACTACCAATTATACTTTTACATGTTGGACAAAATCCGGATTGGTTTGGTTGGCCACAATCTCCGATGCCAAATTCGTGGCCCTTCGGACATTTGTACCATAATGTGACACCTACAGCAGCTCGACGAGCTTCTACGTCATCATCTTGAGGCATGGTTGGGAGATATGGTACCAAATCAGGGGAACGGGATATATCATAAAGTGATCTAACAATATCATTATTTGCTTTATTCGTTGATTTGAACACAGCGCTCATGTGGTGGAGGATGGCAACAATTGATTGTTTCTGTAGTTGTTCAGGCAGAATGTTAAATATGTCATAAAGTTTGTTTGTCCCATTCAAAATAGATTCTAATATATCCGCAAGGTGGGGAAATTCAATTCTTACTGCTTGTTCTAGTGTATGAGAATGTTTCAGGTTAAATTTACCAATATATCGAAAGAAGTACAAGCATAATCTCCACTCAACATCAACATCCTTCAAACCCCTTAGAACATTAAACAATTCATCATAATTGTTTGTTATTAGAGCCTGCCTCGTGACATCACGTATCATCTTATACTTATCCCCCAACACAAGGTAGTTATCTTGCCGTTCATCCCAATTTGTTTCTAGTAACTCATCAGGCATTAAGGTTTGAAACTGTTGGGATTTCTTCCACTGCATGATAAAATCTTTTCGGTATAATGTTACCAGGTTTCTAATAAGAAACCTTTTCAGAAGAAAGGATTTTTGATTATCATTGATAACAATTTGGATGGTGTTCAAAAATTCACTTTTGTCTTTACTTTCAGAGGAATTACATTCACATATAAATTCATGAAGAAATGCACATGTGGCATGTATGGCCAAACGTGCTTGGACAACATTAAACAAATTTGTTGCATGAGTTTCAGATTTATCAATCTTCAGTTCTCTCATAAGCTGAACTGCACGTGTTAGTGTAATAGTTTCAACTCTTCCTATCAGCATCACACTCTCATCAACATAAGCTCGATCCTCTAAGCAATAGGTTACTAACAATGACAATTCTAAATACTGCTTCGGGTTTGAAATTAGTACACGCTTATGATTTAGATATTGTTGAAGGTAGCCAAAGGCTACATAATATTGTTTATCATGTAGCAATAATTGTAAAATAAATGATCTAATAACAGGTGTTGAATCAATGCTTGACCCATCAAATGGGTTCATTTGTTTAGTGCGAATCCTGTTATTTAACTTGTCCTTTGGGAGATTAGATGTGACTATAAATGACATGAGAATGCCTATCACCTCTTCATCAGGTTGTAATCCCTTGAAAACGAAATCCTGAAGGACTTCTAGGAAGAAGATGCTTAATCCACCTTTAAAATCTTGATGGTATTTCACTCTTTCTTGTGATGTCAAAGTAGTTGTGAAGCAAAAATACTTTGGTAATTCCTCCTTACAACCTTTACTAGGACAAATCCAACATTGCTCCTTACCTTTTGATAAAAAGTGATCACTCAAGCAATCTTTACAGCCAATATGTTTGCATGGGAGTTCTACAGGGTCACAAATGTCTTCCAAACATAAAACACATGTGTCATTTCCATGTGTGAAGTGGTATTTCCCAACCTCACTGTTAACAAATTGAAGAAAATCAAGCAATTTATTAAAATCCTTTTGGGATTTCAATGGATTTCCCTTTAAAAGCAAGTTGAGTCTTTTTATCTTTGGACAGACTATCTTCCAAACGTCGGGGCTGCAGCAGGTAGAAAGGTGATATACGAATAATTTAATGATTTGGAGTCGCTGCAGATCATTCTGTAACTTTTGCAGACCTGGTATGCAAGCGCCATGAGTCGCCAATTCCTGTTCTACAAACTGATTATAAAGCCTGAAGAATGAATCCATCTGGTTGCAAAAATGATCATGGATTTCTTTACATACAAAATGAACAGGATTAGGTTCTAATAAGCTTAAAGCTTCACTATAACAATACATGGAAAACGTAAGGATATCCATTTTGAATGCAGCATCTATGACCCGGTCTGGAAGTTGTGGAAGTAAACTAAACAATGATGTCAAAAGTAATAGTAGACTCTTATTCTTTATGTATGCTACTTCAATATCTGCAGGTGTAATATAGTTAGACCTCATCCTGCTACTGTTATCATCCCTAACAAAAAACTCAGACGTTTCATTTGTGAGAACAGCAGCATCATTAACATTGGCTTGTTGGAGTTCTTCGATCACCACATTCAGTGACAATGAGAGTTCGAGATTTGATAAAAGTAGTAATTGCTGGCACATAACGACCTTTATACCCTTTTGATCTGCCAAAGGGAATCTTATAGCAATGAAGTCCATCATATATTCCTGTAGAAGTAGTCCAGATTCAAAACAAAATTTGAAAATGCTGCAAAATTTTGATATTTCGATAACAGACAACAATTGCAATGTTTGATTACCCATATTTCCCCCTTGGTGTCTTTGCCACTCTTCAACAAAGTAAATAAAAAATCTTGAAAATGGAAAGAGCGCTTCAATGTGATTTTTCTTTTCATTGTAATGTTTAATATCTAAAAAATCAAAAAACACATCAACTTCTAAAATTTCGAGGAAAACATTTTGTATATTTTTTGAACCATTTAGGGCTAGGTTAAGCCCATAATCCACATCACAACACTGTACAATATTTTTCAATACAGAAATTATTGTATCTGAGATGTGTAACCACACTGACCTTTGAAATGTCTGACCTTCTTTTAAGTGAATACTGTTACTGGCTAATTTCACAAGCCACCTCTGTGATTCTACTAATGTTTCACCTAATGACACAACCTTTCGAATAGTAATGTTATACATGTTATTTAGAAATCGTTCACCGAATCCAAGATGAGTTTTTAAAATCTCAATTAAAATCTCTATTCGTTTCTGAGTTCTACATTTTTCATGAGATGAAACTAATGAAGCTGCTTGAGGAAGACACTCCACAATCATTTCTTTGATATTGAAAACATCATTTCTAAATACATCAGCCAATGTCTTGTTCTGTAGTTGTGACACATCAAAATTGTGATTATGAGATTTCAGAAGTTCATCAAGATGGTAACACAACCAAGGATGTCCTGAAAGACCTGTAAAGCAACCCCCCGCAACACGTGGCACATAAATAAGGAACACAATAGTAAATTGCGTCTCGGTTGAAAACTTTCCAACAATATGATTTACAATATATCTAGCACATTCAAATAGATTCAAATTATTTTCTTCACCTATTTCTGTCTGTATAAGTAAGTACAGCTTTCTAGAAACATTGCACTTACTCAGGAAATTTCGAATACTCTTTGAAAAATCATCCTCTGTGCGAAATTGTTGCAAAGATAGTAAATCTATATCCATATTATCAACACCCATTTCCTGAGCTATTTTGGACTTGCCATGTTTTGTTAACAATCGTGAGGAAGTAGTTACTTGGACTAATATGGATTCACTCGAAATGTTCATCAAGAGATTAGACAAGCAGTCATGATGTTGTGCAATATAATATATGTTGTTAATAATTGACTGTTCCTCTTTAGATATACAAGTATCAGACAATCGTATAATAGCATCTGGTGTTGCACATTGAAGCAACATTTTCTTAACAAATTCTATTAATAACATATTATTGTCTAAAAAATTTGAATACCGTAAAACCATTGAAGAAATAATATCTTCATGGAAACCAATAAATACATCACCAGGTATATATTGGATCATATTTGATATCTGATAAGCTTTAATATGGGTTTCTGAAACATCCTGAATCCAAATTTTAATCTGTTCAACACTCTCTAACTGAGTAGTATCATCTAGCAGAGTTTCCATTCCCAAATAGTGCTTTTCTAATCGGTTAATAAGGGGTATTGGAAATTTTTCATAGACATCCTTGTCTTCTGCTACAACTATGAGTCTAAATTGCTCATGTACTCTACATTTCACTCTGTGTGTACCCAGTCCAAGATCTACATAGCGCTTCCCACCAAGCATCACATAGTTTTGATTCAAAGCATCATAAAGACTCTCATATAAGTTTGCCAAGTTACAAAGGACAACAGTTTGGCCAACTTCCATCGCTATTTTGATGCGGTTTATATTCATACAAATCTGTAAATATTCTTGATCTTGAGGAAACCCAGAACCAAAGATAACCAATGTTTTTTCTGTATCAAGTAATGACTGATCAATAATAATTTTAAGAGCGGCATTATTTTTAGTCAATAACAAAATGTATCTGGAATTAATATTTTCATTACGAATAGCCTCCAATATGATTTGTCTATTGGAAAGTGTCTCGCCTTTGTACTGCTTTATTGATGTAATAATACTTAGAAACTCTTCAACTGGGTTAAAATCTCCAAAGTATCCCCCAAAGTTCCTTTGAACTGCATATCTTATATCATTATCTGTAGGGGAACATTGGCTTTTATGGGCCATTGAAAACACCATCTTAACAACACTATAAAAATCCCTTAAACCAAAATACTCTCGAGTTTGCTTTTCACAAATGTGACAATATCCATCTGTAAGCAAACGAATTGCAGGAATCATAAGTTTCTTTATCACTTTGTCATTGGAGCAAATTCCATTTGCACTTTTAATCAAATCATTTTTTGTTGGAATTCCCCTGGATAGAAGAATACCTCTGTTCATCTTTGCTGGATCTAAGGCCCAATTTGATATACCAATAAATGAAACCTTTTTGTAATCATTGGCTTCTTCATCATCTACACAGCCATCTTCTAAGAGAGGGTGTAATGTCTTTAGAGGCATTTTCGGACTATCTTCTGCAAGACCAACCTCATCTAATACCACAACAGAACAAAATTTTGACAAGTCCCGATCTTTCTGAAATTTTTGGCACTGTCTAAATGTTGCCAAAATTCCTCCAGCTGTTGCTAATGGGCTACATTGAAAGGATACCATATGGATTTCCTTTAAATTTTGAAACAATTCAGAATAAGACTGAACACCTTGCATAACATCCATAACTACAGTTTTTGCTAAAGATTTACTGCTGCCTGGTTTGCCTACAATAAACAGAGGTATTTTCAGTTCACTACATAATGCCATCATCCAGACATTTTCCTTCAAAGCATCATTTTTAGCAATGTTAGATTCCAAATGTAACTCATTAATAAAGAGTGTTTGACATTTATTAATTATTGAAGAGAATATTGCAAAATTTTTATTACCCTTAGTGCTTGATGGAAAAATTATTTCAGTCATACATTTCTCATATCGCTTTCTGCTTTCCAAACGAACATAGTAAGCCACTCCCAATGATAATACTAAACTAATTACAAATGGGTCAATATTTCCATACCCAAGACGTTTATGAATATAATCTTGCTGTTTGCCATGGAACCAACTCAATATAGTAAGAGTTCTTTCTACATCACGAAGACTAACAAAAGAGCATTCATCTGTTTGTTGTCTCATAAAACATTGTGATTTAACTAATGTTTGTTGGAGTACCATTCGAGATGCAGTAGGTATAATTTCGGTTTGAACAATCTGATGTACCATTTGTGAGATATATATTTCTTCAGTTCTATCATCAAGTGTTCCAAAATCCCAAACTAAAGGAAACATACTTGCAGGTAGTTCTTTTACACGATATACCAATCTTCTCATTGGAATTTTTCCAATACAATCTGTGGTAGCTGTTGCCTTTATATGGTAACCCAAACCAGCATTTTCAAGACGTTTTATCATCTCATTTGAATGTTCACGATAAGGATTAATGGCAGCAACAAATTGAAGACCAACATTCGATGGAATATTAATTCCATCGACCTTAAAATCACACATTACATTCTTTATAGTTCCTAGAGCAGTGCTTGTATTTGCTTCATCAAAAAACAGCACAGTTTGATTAATGCCACATTGAATGTTATGGGTTGCTTGCTTAATTGCTAGATGCACCTTTGCCTTAATGTCAATATCTGAAATGCCACCATGCACTTTCAAAATAAGCAAATTTAAATTGGCAGATTTATTTCTTTGTAAATCGCACATAAATCGGATTAGGCTTGTTTTTCCACTACCAGTTTCTCCCATTATTACAACTGGAATATTACTGCGGAATCTCATTTGAATGGCAAGAATCTTCATGACATTGTCATAAGTCAATTCATATGATGGATCAGGGTCAAAATAATTGATGCCAAATAAGCAACAAATATCCCTCAACTTGTCTTGTCTTGACAATTGGTCAAAATGCTTGTTAAATACAACCCCCTGTCTCAAAAGTGAAGTGTAGAGAGCCTCTGACATGACATTGTGCAGTAAAATTTCTTTGGTATGTTCTGAAATTAAATTCAAATTTTCAATATGCAATCCAAAGAATGAAAACGTTTGTCCATCTTCATTAAAAAATATGTAAGGATGAGGTGAATTTTCCCATTTACGTCTCTCTAACATAACAGGTTTACAATAACCCATACCTTGACTCTCATCTGATATTTGAAGAGATCTTGTAGCAAAGTCACGTGACATCTGAATTAAAAAGTTTATTATAAACCCTTTAAATCCAGGTAAATCATTCCCCATTACATCAGAGTTGCAAAATATAGATTTTTCTGTTGTTTCCAACTGTATGTTAAGAAAAGATGTAAAATGAAAAAGTTCATTCCAAGAAGGGTTTTGAACAGGACAATATTCCAACAGTAGAGATAGGCAATCTGCAATATACTCATCAGCAGTTGATTCACTGTATATAAAGTGTTCGAGAACAGGATTTTTATTCTTGTACAAAGAAAGATATTGATAGGGCCTTTGGAAAATGGCAGATTTAAACATTTTATTATCAAATAGTTGGGAAAAACCATGTTGATATTCAAACACGCTTTTAGTGCTCACCTGGGAAAAATCATGGATTTCTTTTAGTATTGATATGGTCTCTTGAGGTGTTTGACAAGTTATTGTAGGTAGAATATCAGGAAGAATTCTACAGGAACTTGTGGTTGTAGAACTAGAAGAGCATTCAATGAGGTAAAAAGTATTAATCGAACACATCCAAATGTTGCCTTTACAATCAGACAAGCCTTTCAGTACAGCTAATGAAAATAAAAGATCAAGTTTATCTCTACCTATATCAGTTCCAATATCAAGGTGAAAAATATTTGTATCTCTATTGTATAGTTCATACCACCTTGAAATAATACTCTTCTTGTCAATATCTGAATTATACAACTGCAAAGAAATAAATTCACCAGTTGCATTTCTCTCAGAAAATCTTTGAGCAAGTAATGATTTTCCATTACCAGGTGCTTCCGATGTTAAAAGTCGCAGGAAACAACCTTCGGGATCAAGGCGTGCAGCTGATTCTATATGACTTGGCACTGAAAGCTTACCTCTAATATATGAAGATAAAATATCTTTGGATGGTAAGTTTGGCACTGTCACAGTATACTTGTCAAATGCTGTCAATAGGTATGAATATTCAAACTTCTCTTTACATGAAATAAAAACAAGCTGAAATTTGTCATTCTGAATAGAATAGGAGAATAGATCTTCCAGATGTAAGCATATATTAAAAGGTAAAGAGCTGCAATTTATCATCATAAAAATTTTGCCAGATGTGTCAGTAAATGCACGATGGCAAAGCAGGTCAACATCCTCGATAGTTGTTTCTGGGCTACAAATCAAAACTTCATTAAAGTTGGGTAGCTGTTTGTTATGGTCGTAATAATATATCATCAATGCAGTTTTATAAATATCCTTTTCTGGGCAAATAATTAGGTTTGGCTGTCCAGAACGTAGGAATATAGGAAACTTCCGCTTTGGAGTTGAACCATACTGATATATTAAATTTTCCATGATATGAGCGAGATTGGTAAAATTTAGATACTCATTTACATTAATGTTATTAACATTGCCCATAAAGTTTATCCAGGCATCAGACAACATTTGGTGTAAATTTGTAGGCATGACTGCAGAAGCTGTTTCCATATATGTATCTTCCATATCTAACTCATTATGAAGAACATTATTCATGTGCTTATAAATAATATCCTCAACAAGTTTAACGTTATCTGAATTATCATTACACCAACTACAACACATATCCATATCTATTTCAAAATCGACACTTGATGTATTAGATAGGATAGCAGCTATGGCAACATGTTCATCAAAGCCATACTCGAAACATAGTTCTTTAAACTCTGTCAAGCTCTTAATTTTAACAAAGGCATCAATTTGACATTTTGTTGATGCAATGAAATCATTATCTTGTTGAGCATGTCCAACTACATTACTACAATCTTGATCAAAATGTTCTGTTTCCATGGACATTTCAATTTCCTTATCAGGAATAAGTATATGTATAAGTTCTGATACATTCAAGGTCGGACAAGCATAATTAATTAACATCATAACTTCAATTGGAATCATTATATTTCTAAACATAAAATTAGCCCAATGTAAGGATAGCTTAACTAACTGATCAGTGGTAAAATAGTTTAGACAAGGAAACTGCGAACGAAGAACCTTTATATAAATAGTCCAATCTTTAAAGGCACCTTCAAGAAATGCTACTAAAACATTAATGTCATCTGCTAATGCATGCCTCCCATGAATAATACTACTTTTAAATCCAAAATCGATAGTTAATGAAACATTCCTTGATGGATTTAAGAATAGCTTTGCTTTAAATTGGGAAAACAAATTACACCCAGCCACAAGTAAATTAGACAAATATTTAGCAACCATTTCTACTTGGAGAAGTACAGAGGTGAAGAATTCTACCTCCTTTTGGCCATCCTGTCCTGTGGAAATTAGCATCAATTTTGATCTTAACTCTTGAACTTCATAATATGAAATTGTCCTTCGTTCAGCAGCAACAATATAACACAGTGTGATATATTGTAAATGATTTTTGTTATGATATGAAGTATTACCAGTTGTAATAACTCTTGCAGCAATACTATAGACTCCAGATTCATTAATTTGTTGCACCGTTGATAAAGAAGAAGCTTCAACAGATCCATGTTGATCACTGACTTCTTGAATCCAGGCCAAATGAATATTAGAATCATGCAAATATTGGGGTAAGTTTCTATCCAGTGCAAGATTTTTAAATACTTTCTCACATAACGTAAGAAAATGTTCCTTTAATATTGATGCTCCTTGTGTATCCCTTTCAAGGTCGAAAATAAGTGGTGCATAACCATTCAGGGCTGCCTGGAAAAACTTAATACGATCAACTTCTTGATCTGATTCACCTGCAGAAATGCTTGCTAGATCAGCAAAAACTTTTAACTCAGAAAGGCTATGGATGTGCTTAGTAATCCAAGCTAACAATTTTCCACATTTACACAGTTCCCTGAGGCAATCTATTTCATGGTATTGCCACTTACTAAAAACTTGACCTGCACACAGAAGATCTTTGCTAATTACTGAGAGTGGTGTACTTATAGAACTGTCCAAATGCATGGTAACTTCAACAATTTCATCTAATGCAGAAAATACAACAGTAATATTTAAGACAGAAATAAGGGATTTGACTAGCTCTGCAGTTTCAATATACTTTCTAAGTTCAAAAAGAATACAAATCCGATCACAAGCCTGCTGTGAAAATAGGTACTTTTCTTGCATTCCATCAAATTCAATACAATATAAATGCTTCAGTTCTTGTTCTATGTTATCCACATCATTAAAGTAACAACTTACTTTTTTGAGAAATATTGTAGATAAGGCAAGTTCCTCAATTATTGCTCTCAACACATCTCTAACATTACCTATAACTGATGCAATCATTTGGAATCCAAGAGGAAGTGAAGCTACTTGTAGCTTATTAATTTCATCAAAAAATACTTTATCTACAGTTTGATTGTTTATCCTTGACTTCATGATCCACTTAATATCTTGAAGGATATCATCAGGCAAGTTGAGTAAGTTATCATCTTGAATAATGGCTCCCACCATTACATCTCTATTATTAGGTGTAGCCACATCATTCATTTCATCAACTTTATCACATACTTCTTGTCTAACCAGTACCACAAAGTCATCAACAGCATCTCTGTTGGCAATGAACTGCAATACTGATTTCTTAATTTTTTCCACTGAATTATCATTTGGAAATCCAGAAATAGCCTTTCCAGAAATTTTATGCGAATACCTATAAATAAATGTTAACCTTTGCCAATGCTTTATTTCAGAAATTTCTAAAAAATCAGTTACAGTAACCATGGCTAGTTGATATTCAACTTTGGATAAGATGTTGCACATACATTGACAAATGGTTTTCGTTTGTTGAGAAAATGCTGCTAACCCAATTTCAGATACTAAATAAAACATGTTTTTATGCATGTCTGATGTAGATATTTTTTTAAGAAAATGTATATCACCAGTCTCTTCACATGTGCCAAATGTTTTAACAAGGAATTCCTCAATTACTCGGATAGCATTAGGTTTCCTTTTATTACCATTGGAGAAAAATTTACCTCCTAGAAATTTTGAAGTAAAGCCTTTAAAAATACTTGTAGCAGTTAATGGTTGTTCCTTAATAGCAATGTCTTGCAACAAATCACAAACTCTTTCAAACATTATCACAGATATGTCACCATTCAATTCACCAGCATAATCTAGGTAATCATCCAGACATCTCTCAGCATCAATTTCCGTAAGAAAACTACGAAACCAGGAACACAATTCATCATATATTTCTTGGTTAAATGTCAAAGACTTAATAATAATATTGTTGAAAAGACACAGCATATTATTGTTTGCAGTGTTTATAGATTTGATCCACCTTTTCTTAAAGATATCTATAGCATTAATGTAAGTTTGTATGAGTAAATTATGTTCTATATCTGATTTCAAATTAGTAAGAACATCTAGGGAGAATACAATAAGCGAAGGCGGGCTGCTTTCGCTTTGCAATGTAGAATTTTCCTGTGTTATTACATTTTGTATCTCGGGAAATTTATTGCCCTTGGCATTAGGATGTTGGACCAGCTCTATCATTGCATTGCACCCTTTAGTAAACAAATTCAAATTCTGTGTAGGTAAATGAGATTGATTACAAAAGTGAATAAAACGTCGAAATAGCAAATAAAATGGAAATATTAACAAAAATTCGAGTTTTACTGAATTTCCGAAAACCATTGATTGAAATACCTCTCCATCACAAAGTGCGCTAAATAAATATTCAATGAGTTCAGGATAGCAAGTTAAGGTAGAAACAAAATCCTGCAGAAGAGACAAAGTCATATCAGTTTGACGATGGATTCCGGCATAACTTTTCCACTTAATAACCTTTATCATTTTCAACATATGGGAACCATCAATGTTAAATAATATAGGAAGTGAATATATCCACAGGCACAAATATTCAGCTTCAGATTTATTAAATTCAAAAGTAGCATTTACCAAAAGATGCAGATACCTATTGATACAATTCACTATGGCTTTTCCAATTTTCATTTTTAATTCATCATTTAGGTCAAAAGTAAAGCTAATAATTCCACTCATTAAAAACTCTTTAAAAATCAAAAATATGTGAAAACAATTTATGGGGGAATCAAAACTTGCATCAAAATCCAGAACATATAAACATAGAAGAAGTGCACAGTTAAATGTATCACAAATATCATTAGCATTTTCAATGAGATACTGAAATCTTCTGTAAATAACTGAAAAAAACTCTTTTCCAACTTCTCTTGAGCTAGTTGGGGGTATCGCATTAAGATAACCCGCACGACAATTATTATCAGATCTCAGGATCTCCAATCCATTGAAACCGTGGCTCTTAAAGATGTCTGTGCATCTCTGTAAAAACATAGGCAAAGCCATTAAACCTGTTTGAAATCCAGCAAATACTTTTACAAGCATACATAATGATGCTTTTCCTCTATAGTCAGATATATGGTTAAACGGGTTGTAAATATAACTGATATATGTACCAGAATATGAAAGAAGTGGAGGGTGGCATATAATATCATCATATTTGTAAAACTTTTGGCAGGTCCTTGGTAGGTATAAACATCTGTTAACAATTATTTCAGGTAGCTTATATATATGTTCCCATACCAAATTTCCCTTATATTCTACAACATACTTGTATGGGATATTAGTTTCAGATAAATCCCTTGGTATATTGAGCTTCCCAATAACATATTTCAAATTCCCAGGAATATCAGAATATTCTTGCAAACTATCACAAGGCAGCAGTTCCACGTGAGCAGAATTCCAATCAGAAAGAGGAGGTCCAAACATAATATAAATATGATGCCTACTATTATTCAATTATAGTCATAATTGAATTCTGGTGCAACTAATACATGAAATTCAACAGTTATTTCATTCAAACCCATGGAGTTTGCAACCCTCAGTACTAGTGTTTTCGAACTGCTATGAGTAACTGTTTTATTAAGCTCAGATATAGTATTAACGAATTGATTATCAGTAGACTTTCCAGTGTTAGTTCTGTCTTTATTACGTTTTACTGTCATATTATATTTTGTATCTGAAGTAATATTACTACACTCTGTTTGTTTACAAATTTGTGCAAGAGTAATATCGGCTGTCTCAGCCTCCATGTGTTCTATACCCTTAGTTATATCACCTTCATTCCAATTGTTGGTTTCGTTTCTCCCATTATTATTGACCAGAGGTTTTATGCCATTGGCATCTCTATCAGTACTCAAGTCATCTACACTATCAACATGCCTTGCTATATTGGCCAATGTTTCTGGTACATTGTCTTTATCAGAATTATCGATATTCAGACCATCTACTGTTTGTTGTTCATATTTTGTGAAAGAATTACAATTTGATTCACCTTTGACATTATAACAAACTTCATCAGCATCCATTTCAGAGCAACTGTCTGTTACTGTGTCATCCGTTGAACCTTTGCCAATGTCATTGGTAGTTTCATTGGCCTGCTGGCACATACTTTGTTGTGGATCATTATATGGTACGTCTTGGGAAGATCCTTTGCTCTTTTGAAGTGGTTTACCCTTGCCAACCTTATCTTTATTCCTCTTGTTCTTACCCTTGCCAACCTTATCTTTATTCCTCTTGTTCTTCTTTCCCATAATGAAATTGTTTTCTAAATAACAAGTATAAAACAAATATTATAATTGGTAGGGGATTGCTATATAATAATGAAAAAAAATATCGGAAATATATGTATACCAAAAATAATATGCGTCAATATGATATATTTGCATTGTTGTAAGCGGATTCAATTCCCTGCACTACCCAGCGGAAAGTGGGCAAAGTGGCATTTTCACCAATTATAGTTGGGAAGGTGACATTACCAATAATAATGTCACCTAATAACCAACTTAGGCGATACACATCGCCAGCCACAAAGAAAGTTGAGAGGTCATAAAACATTTCATAGGGACAAAGGGGCTAGCAGGGCTAGCACGTGGGGATAGTGGCAGCAGGGAGTGGTGAGATGGAAATTAATTGGGTTAGCCAATGATGGGAAGGGGAAGCAGGTGATTGGAAGGCATCCATTGGCCAGGCCGCTCAATACAGTAGCTGTAATTAATATGTGTTAACAATATAACTGTTGTACTTGTGGATTATGATTCAGTTGGTATCTGTAGAGTTGTCCCCTAGAGGTTAACCCCAAAGATTTAGTGTCGTCGGTTAGTAGGAATGCTAGTAAGCATAGCAAAATTAGTAGGACAAACAGGCGACGGGAGTCCGTCGCAACCGAAAAGTCCGCTACATCCTCCGTGAAAGCAAGAAGGGTGTTAGAGAATGATCTGGCGTGTCAACTAGACATAGTCGCGCTAGACCAAAAAGAACTAGAGAGACAGCTGGATGAGGGGACCGCGTTGCTAGAAAGGGAAAGGGAACTAGCGAGAGAGTGTAGAGAGAGGGCCGAGAGGGTGGCGAGAAACTATAGAGAGGGTGAGGAGAGGGAAATCAGTGAGTGTAAAGAGCGGGAGGAGAGACAGGCGAATGAGCGCAATAAGCGAGAGGCGAGAGTGGCGAAAGAACGCAAAGAACGCAAAGAGTGAGAGGAGAAGGAAGCTGAGAGGATTGCGAGGGATGCAGAATTAGCTGATCGGAGTATTAGTTAGAGAGGATAGGGAGAGAGAGAGGGCGGGTAAAACGTATGAGGGATGATATGCATACCCGGTTGAGGGGGTTAATGCAGTATCAGGCAAAGCAGAAACACCGATTAGAACTGGCAAAGATGGGTTTATCAGTGGTATCAGTTTACACGGGGGCGAAGTGTGGAATGATGGGTGAGGGGGGGGGGGGGCTACGGGCACCACACCACGAGAGGGGGGGGGGGGGGGGGGAGGCAGAAAACGCTTCACAGATGTCGATGGGAAATGCCACGGTGATTCAAGTGAACCGGGGCTCCCGACGACGGAGGAAAGGGGGGAGGGGGGGCAGCAGAAGCCCCACGAGCGTCAGCAGATAATGCGCGTGGTGAGTTAAGTGTGGCACCCAGCAATGGAGGGTAATAGGAGGGCAACAAATATCCGCGAGGCCGTACAACTGGGCAGAGGGAGGGACGTTGGTGCCGTAAGTGGCCAAACGAGAAAAAGTCGAGCCCACTCGGAAGATGGAAGGAGTACAGTAGAGTTCATCCGGGAGGTCGATATGAGACCTCATGAAGGAGGACATAACGCTGAAACCAGAAGAAGTGAGGAGGAACGAGGAGGTGTTGCTACGGGCAACCAGAGACGTCGAGAGAGGATGGACAGTGAACCGTCGATAGTCGAACTAGAGGGAGAGAGCCGGTGGGGTCGTACTCCGGGAGATTGCCATTGCCCCGGAGACACACAACCTGGCAAAATATACCACACACTGGGAGAGGGGTACAGAGTGTACCGATACAAGGAGGAAGAAAGGGGAGGGGATTGGAGGGAAACTTCCCATCGGAACGTAGCTACCGATTGACGATACGGCAGTCGCGGGAAGGAGTTCTCAGAATATTCAAGAAGATTAAACTTCCATCAGACTGCAGAACATACTGTAGGCCTTACTGCACATACTATAGGCCATGCTCAGAATAATAGTGGGCACTTTTTCGGTATTGGGGCCCCATTTTTTTTATATTTATTTATATTTATATTATTAGTGAATATTGGAATAGTGGATAATAGAATAGTGTAGGTGATAGGGTAGCGTGAATGCCAGGATTGGACCCAGAGGTCACCATATACATACTGGTTAGAAGGCAGGAACCTGATAGGCCTATACCGGTACCTGTACACCAGTATGACTATAATATGCAGGAATACAATATATACCCAGGGGAGGGGGGGGGGGGGGGGTATTGCAAATAGGTGTATGGGCCCCAATATAATGACATCTACCCCAGTACCAAATATAACATCGGTGGGGGGGGGGGGGGGGGGGGGGCAGGGTGACATTCCCCCATTACAGTATCCGCAATACACACAACCAGAATTAAAAGCCGGAAGAATATCTACAGTTCCAGAGGATGTATAGTAATGAGATTTTGACAAAAAATCTCACACAGGCGGAGTGCCTTAAATACCTACAAGTCTATACAGGGGGACCAGCCTACGACATAGTGAGGCAATACCAAGGTATTGAAGGAGGATTCACGACTGCATGGAGAGCCCTGGACAGGGAAATTGGCCATCCTGCGAAGATTATCCGACAAACCTTAAGGGGAATAACATCAGGTGGACTCGCAGATAACCCTGTTAGCATCAAGACTTTCGTTAATAAAGTAGAGAAAGCGCTAATAGTGTTAAAGACTCTAGATGCACCTTACGAACTCAATGCATTGAACAAATTCACCACAATAGCGCAGGCACTACCAATTTGGCTAAGAAACAAATGGAGAAAGATCGCTTTCTCCACTCGAGAAAAGAAAGGTGAGGAGAGCCAGGATTGGAGGACATGTCGAACTTCCTTAACTACAAGGCGGAGCTAATAACGGATCCATTCTATAGTGAAGACAGTCTAGGCAAGGCACCGAAAACGGAATTCAGCCAAGCTAAACCCGAACATAGTGCGGCGAATGCACTTCCAAAGGTGAGGCAGTCGCTACTGTATGCGGCCACACAGGGGACTACAA
>JAUCBJ010004130.1:0-18686 GCA_032718475.1 Nemertoderma westbladi
TATATGGAAACATAAATTAAAAAGGACTACTGTACGTTCTGACTGGCGAAATTTGATGCAGGCCCTACCTTATTTTTATATTGTACTGTACCGGTAACGTAACGAATTTCATGTAATGAAATACATATGTAGATACAGTCCTATGTACAGTAGCATTTATTACAAACACAGTGTAGATTATTTCATTTGATGCAATATTTTCTTTCAGATAACAGGTATATACAGTTAGTGTATACAGTATTATGTACAAGTTTATCTGCCCTGCCAAATAAAACTAATGAACACCTCTACAGTTTTACAGTACCGGTAGGCCTACTGTAGAACCAAAACCAATATATAAACCATCATTCTAACAATATTTTGGCAATGATTGCTTAATGTTGAATGTTAACAATTGCCTTGTAGTAGAGTAGGCTAGTCTGTCGCGCAGAAATTAGACGAATTATCGCAGAATCTTTTTTGCATCTGCGCTGCCGAGTTAATAATGTAATGTTTTCTTTGATTATGTTAGAATATTAATATTATTTTTGTTAGAATATATTATTTCCAGCTGCATGGCAGGTGGCGTTGCGTACTTGCTATTCAAAAATTATCTTCATTGAAGGTAAAACCAAGTAATAAATAGTCCTGCACTGGTGAAAATTATCAACGAATTTTATAGGATTCCTGCATTGCAGTTAAATATATTAATTTATGAAATACAGTTCATCATATAGGAACATCCATCTTATTGCGCACTTAGGGCTGGACCTGGAAGTTTAATTCAATACAGTAGATTCAGATATAAACTAAAATTTCGTGTTCACGACTTTTCAGTTCTTAAATCTTGTGCGTACGACTTTTCAGTTCTTAAATCTTGTGCGTACGACTTTTCAGTTCTTAAATCTTGTGCGTACGATTTTTCAGTTCTTAAATCTTGTGCGTACGACTTTTCAGTTCTTAAATCTTGTGCGTACGATTTTTCAGTTCTTAAATCTTGTGCGTACGACTTTTCAGTTCTTAAATCTTGTGCGTACGATTTTTCAGTTATTAAATCTTGTGCGTACGATTTTTCAGTTCTTAAATCTTGTGCGTACGATTTTTCAGTTCTTAAATCTTGTGCGTACGACTTTTCAGTTTTTAAATTTCGTGCGTACGACTTTTCCGCTCTTAAATCTCGTTTTACTGTACCTTTTCAGTTATGAAGAAAATAATAAAATCATGCGATGAAACTTTTAAAACCAACTTGAAAAAAACCTTGTTACCATTACTAGTACAGTATATAGCGCTATTTCCAACTCTAATAAATTATATACAACAATATGAAAGGGACGGACTATTTACAATAACTCCTCTTTATCAATGCCAGTTAAATAACGCCATTTTATTAACTTATTTAAGTTTTCACTGAAATGCTAAACGTAATAAGAAGTGCAAGACCCAAGCACAATTGACTTGTACTCAACATGCCATTTAATATATTTTACTACTGTTAAAGAACCACTAAGGCCAAACATTCGGTTTTAATCTTTTAATTAATTTATTATTCATTTTACTGAGTTAATATTATTAACTCAGTAAAATGAATAATAAATTAATTATTAATATTACATTATTAAATTATTAGTTTTATAGTAGGCCTATTATTAGTACTTCTATGATAATGATAGGGCGCCTACACATTAATTTTAATAACTTAAAAAAAAGGGTAAATAATACATGTAGAACATCAGGGGGTTAATAAAGAATCGAGAGCATCGTGAAAATATATACCACTTTATTTAACATGTAATACGTAATTTTATTTTTAAATATTATTATTAAATATTATTTTCACGGCGTTAATTTATATATTTAGTTTGATTTATTGAATAGAAAGTTAAGCATTTCTATATGGCATATTGGTAAACATTGCTCATTAAATATTGCTTATTATTGTACGAATTAATGTACAGTATCTTCGTTATGTTTTTTCTCCATTAGGTCATTTAGGTCACTGGATGTGGGTACCCAATACCACAACTCCATCCCTTTTTTTTTTAAACTAGTGACTTTAAACTTTATGAAGTATTAACATACGTTATATTATAACATTATATATTATTAACATACAGTATGTATTATATAGTAACATATACTGTATGTTAACATATTTTCTATGGAAGGAGTTGAAATAATGTTCTCTTTAAAAATAAAAACAATTTTGATTTATAATAAAGTTTTTATATAAATCGGGTGTCAGTTTTATTTTATAACTTTCTTCAAAGACTTAAATGTACTGTATTTTATATAATTCAAAGAAAGGAAAAATGTAATCTGTCTGACGTTTCTGCTGTTATTTACAGTAAGTTATGTACAGTACTACAGTAGTTCAAAAGTCCCAATCGATTTTCAAATTAAATTTTTCAGGTTTCATCAATTTCCAAAAGTCATTTCGTACAGTATTAAAACTTCAAAGCCGTAAGATTTTTTAATTAAAATTATGGCAAAAAATAAATACAGTAGAAATGTATTATAACTTTAATCAAAATGAATACTATCAAAACCAGAGATAGTATACAGTATGTGATAGAAATTACAGCCAGTAATGACTTATAAATATACGGACGTTCACATATTTTCTGGGTAATAATGGAGAAACCATAATTAAAAAAAATAATAATTTCAGGGGAAAAGAGTACTGTAGATGTTGTGACATGCTGTTTTACTTTACATGTTTGGGGGTACAACAGTAGTACTGTATTAACCGTGATATTAACATGTTACATAAAAAGTAGCCTCCGCTCATTCTATTTTTTTCTGATTTCTCATCTATGTAGGCCTATACCAAAATGTTGGATTATATTTGGGGGTGCTATACCCCCCCCCCCCCCCCCCCCCCACCCATAACATTGATCTCATATCATCAATACCTTTCGATCGATTTATAAATTATTTTTAAAGTTTGGTTTTCTTAATATCATTTTAATGACTTGAATTTACAGTGACTTTATCTGAGTTTACTTTTACAGTACAATTATATTTATCCATTACCTGCCCTCGATCCATATGGACCAACTTTGATCCATGTGTTCCCCATTGCACACAATGTAGACCTGGACTCATTCGAAAACCAAACTACCCTTAAATGTCAGACATTCCGAGATTCGGGAACTTGAAATTAACATCTTCGTGCAACTCACATTTTTGAATAGATTTTGAACCTCCTCAGGCCTCCTGTGGGTTGATTTACTGTACTGTACTGTAGTGCAACAAACTGTGATTTGAGTGATCGACAAACACGCTCCAATCTAAGCAGCAGTCAAACTCTGCAAACACTCTGTTCTATAAATGACGCTGAAATACACAATTGCATACCACCAACATCAGCCGGGAATGCAATCGGGGTTGTAAGCACTCAATTATGGTGCCCCTGAGCGGCCAGTTTTGTAAGTTTTGTAATCTTTTTTTTGTTTCCCCGACTTTTGTAAAGTAAACTTTTGTAAACGACTTTACAAAACTCGAGAAAACAAAAAAAAGATTATAAAAAACAAACTTTTGTTTTCCCGAGTTTTGTAAAGTCGTTCAAACGAGTTTGCAAAAGTCGGGGAAACAAACTCGATTGGGTGTTTGTTGGTATAGAATTCCACTCCAGCCAATTAGATTTGTTTCCCAGAGTTTTGTAAAGTCGTTTGAACGTGTTTGCAAAAGTCGTGGGAACAAAAAAAAGACTACTAAAATTGGCCGCTCATGGCCACCATACTCAATAGCAAACACTGCCCACGAAATAAATACCGGTAATAAATAACATTGTTTTATTGCACAGTTTATTAAGCAGTAGGCCTACATGTATGACTACTACAGTAGGCAATAAGAGAAACAGGAATGAATTGACATAAACCTGAGACAAAGAAATCAAAGCGTTACATTAAAAGACTTTCCAGTTGATGTAATAATTTAATGCCATTCAGCTGGAATTTATCTCGGTAAGCCAATCAGGGTCGAGTTATGTTTCTTATAAGCCAATCAGTAATCATTGCTACTATAGTTATCTTTACGCCAATCAGTGCGAGTTATCTTGTTGTAATGTAAGGGGCGAGTTCTCTGGTGCGTTAATAGGCACGAGATATCTTGTAAGCCATTCATATTCTCAAAAAAGCCATTCGGGATATCCAACAATGAATGTGTACGGGTAACCAGGGTACTTGGATCGGAAGATGCTGAGAATCAAACTGAAAGAGAACGTGATTAGGCCGAGGGCCAACTTGGTATGGAAGCTTCGAGAGCCTGGAATTCGAATCTTCCCGCCGCGGGAATCCTTGAGCAGCACGACTCCCAAGGCAACGACCGCGTTCAGCGCGATTACCAGGTACGACTCTGCGAGGAATTGGACTCGGAAGGCACCGTGGATGTACTGGAGTCGGCCTGTGCGGGCCTCGCTTGCCGCGTAGGGCGGCTTCCGGATGTGGTTCCACATCTGTCCGCTGGTCATCGTGAAGATAACAACCAGAGAACCGATCCCCCAGGCACGCCTATTCAGCAGAAATGTAAGTTTGCTGCGGTACAGGAAGATCACACCTGTTAGGATACACACTGCCGCAATGCCGGCGATTGTTGCGGTATAGTTCGGTTGTCGAAACAACGGGAAGCGAATATTGGTGCGCTGCAAAATCCAGTAAGCAATCGATTCAGCAGAGAAACGCTGCAAATTCATAGTGTCTTCCTTTTTCATCTGACTGCCTGAGGGCGGGAAGTGTATTAATGCCGGAACCATATTTAAATTCATATTTTTGAATATTTGTTTTCCTTCATAATCCATATCTACCTTGGCAAAAAAAAGTTTGGAGTTGAATAATTTGGACCTTCTCCATGAGTTAGCGACAACACGAAACTCTTCATCAACAAAGATACATATTTCGCAGCCTCGCGAAGGGTTAAGAACGGTAAACATGATTACGAGAGAATACGGCTTTGGGGACATTCTCAGGTATTTTTTATACGTATTGAGATTTAAGTGAATAACAGGGTCATTTCCAGACCTGTGCGTGAGTTCTTTGACACGTTCATCCACTTCATCATATTTCCATGCCAAATTGTCGCCAAAGAGATTTAATCCCACAAGAGTAAACAATGTTAAACCCAATAATAGCTTTGGTCCGTGTCCCATGTTATAATTTTCAGGGACTTATTGTTTTTAGTTTTTTAAGACTAAATAAACAAAACACTAACTGTATAATAGTATAAAAAAATATTTGCAACAAACTATGTTGTAGAGTGTAGTGTAAGCCTACAGTATATGCCTTGCCTACTGTACCTACGCACTACGCAGTACAAAGGCGGGGTATGTCAGTTGGTTGAGTTCCGTGCCTGCAAACTATTGGTTGTAGGTTCAGCCCCGCCAGGGTCCACCCAACCTTTCATCCACTGGGGTCGATAAAATGAGAGCAAAACAAGGGATTGGTATAGGAGTAGCGCCTACTGAGTCCTCGGGTCGCCTCCGGCCTCGGCCGACTGTTCGCTTTTGTATACGCAGTGAATGCATACTGTTGAGACAATATGATTTTGTACAATAGCACTTGACTTTTGCAGTGCTGCTGAATTTCGTAGCAATAAATACATAATAGGCCTACACTCCAGTAGGCCTCATAATGGTGTTAGGCCTAGACTATGAACTACCGGTAATCTTCCTAAAACTTTCAGTTTAATTTATTTAGCTATAGGCCTACAGCTACCGTAAAAACGTCATAGGCATGGCGTTCTACAGTTTATATGTAGTACATAGCGACCTATGTAGTACTAAATATTATACACCATGTCCCGTAATATAGTGTCATTTTTTGATGACAAGGACCCCCCCCCCCCAGATTTTTCTACAAATCTTTATCATATTGCTTGAAATTTGAAACACTCACCGTCGATAACCCCATGAAGCCGGAATTTTGGATTTTGCCTTTCAATTTTTTTTATAAGCATTTAAAAAAGTGTCTTTTGCGAAATCGCGCCCTCCGTATCGTGGCCATTCTTCACATTAGTCATAATTTTTTCATAGTATCATTAAAAAGCTTGCGTTGCAAGGATTCCAAATATGTAACAATATCTGAATTTCGTTGAGAAACAACTGAGATATAGGTGTTCAAAGATTGCAAGAATTATCGTTCACTGGAGGCCATAAATATTCTATTTAATAAATACACAAAATTCTAGAATGTGTTATTTATTTTATAAGTTGGTTGGCAACAGCGGTATTCCTATCCAATAAATCTATTGCATAGCAATTCATACTTAAACAAAATGTTCCAGAACATCGTGTATTTATTAAATGGAATAAATGGCCTTCAGCGAACAATAATTCTTGCAATCTTTGAACACCTATATCTCAGTAGTTTCTCAAAGAAATTCAGATATTGTTACATATTTGGAATCCTTGCAACGCAAGCTTTTTAATGATATGAAAAAATTATGACTAATGTGAAAAATGGCCACGATACGGGGTGTGCGATTTCGCAAAAGACACTTTTTTAAAACGCTTATAAAAAAAATTTTAAGGCAAAATCCAAAATTCCGGCTTCATGGTGTCATCGACGGTGAGTGGAACTAGTGGTGTTTCAAATTTCAAGCAATATGATAAAGATTTGTAGAAAAATCTGGGGGGAGGGGTCCGTGTCATCAGAAAATGACACTATATTACGGGTCAGGGTGTAATTAATAGTATAACGCCATGGTCAGGTCGTAGACCTTAATTTTTAAATTTAATTATTATCAAAGACTCCTTATGGCTCCCTTCCCTCAATTGGTAAAAACATTGTTTATTATTTTGGTTAGAAAAAGCCATCTCTGTAACCTGCTCCTTTCCCTCACTTGGTAACAATTTTAGGTTTCCACCGGGCGAAGGTTGGATGCGAGAGAAGATTGCACCCAACATAAATACCCATAGTTACCAAAGAAAAACCTTTGTTTAATTTTACCATAAATTTTTTGCGATCCCACCTAAGGACTTCTACAGTAGAACATACAGTAGTATTTATTCTACTCCACAGCAGCGACACGGTAAATTAACGAATATAAGAGGGATTTGTAGGTTTTATGTACCACCATCGAAATAGTCGCAGAATATCTGATTAATGACACAGAATACTGTACAATGAATGTTTACATAGAACCAATGGTAGAGTGTTTGACGACGAGTTGAGCTAATTTGCCAACAATACGACTATGAAATGACTTGACTGTAGACACAGACAACTGATTGAGTGATTGTGTATTTAGTTATTATATATAATTAATATTTAATAATAATAATAATAATTAATATTATAGTTATTATATTATTTATTTAATTAATATAGGCTATACAGTTATAATAAAGAATTTGTGGTTCTGACTTTACTAAAGAGATTATTTTATACTACTGTACGATGGCCGTGCTACTTACTATTAAGAAATAATACCGATCTCAAAAAAATTAACACTGTACACTGTACTGTATGCCAGCTTCGCGTCATGAATAGATACCCTGTTCTAAAAGTCCGTGTGCCACCCCACAAAGTATAATTATTTCAAATATTACAAATCTGTATGTAATTAAACGGGATTTTCGTCTCATTTTATTTTAATATTGTGCCGTAAGGTACTGTATAACTGTGCAGTTTAATACTTGGATTTCTACTATCATCTAAACCATCTAACGATGGGGGACGATTTACCCTTGGGTTCATATCAGATGATCTCCTTAATTTGTTTGTTTTTGAATTTTATCTTGAACAAATATTGTGGACACTGTGGGGTTTCCATATCCATACAGGTAAGGCCTACCTCATAGTCTAGCATAGGCCACATTATAACCTAATGAAGGTTTAACGTGGTATAATCCTACAGAAAGGTACAGTAGATTCAAGCATGAGAAATTAGCGTTATGGGAGGATATCCTGTTCTACTGTACGTTACGTGAGGTAACTTGTTACCGGGAATGTGCCAGTAATGGGTCGCAACATAGACACTTGGTGTCAATACTCGTTTCTTATTGGGCCAGCCGGCATATGGGATACTTTTTGGTAACCACCTGCAATTTATTTTTCTGGGAAGACCTATGTTTAGGCGTTTCATTTTTTGATATGATAACATCATAACAAATCTGAATCGGTAGCTCACTATGTTGTCATGGAAATGGCAAAATAACAAATAGGCTGTAGGCCTACTGTTGCATTCTGATAGCTCAATATAAACTGTACATGGTGTCTTTTATAAAACATAGCTACTGGCCTTACAATTGTAATTGTGTAACACAATTCTAGAATATAATTATTGTTGCCATGGGAGCCCTGCTAAATAAAACTGACATTCTTTACAAAAATAGCTACCATTATAGAGTACTATAACTATTTTTGAAACGAATTTACCACATTTTGTATACTTTTGGGAAATATATACGGATATAAATATATACGGAGATATATGGTTCCAAAGATATATGCATATGCAATACTGTAAGGTATAAAATATGTCTGTTTAACAATTACTCACAGTACCTGTAAGGTTTTTTTGTATGGATATATTGAAACGAAAAAGGGGCGGGGCACAACATATCCACCACCCACGCCATCAACGTTCAAGCAAACAATTTACTACATCACGCGACGCCACTAAATCAAATAAGATGCATTAATGCCAATGAGAGTGCGCTCTTGCGTCTAGTCTAATATATTCATGAGTATGGCACCGCAATATTTAAGAGCATTCTAATTAAAAAATAAGGTTAAAGTATCCATCATCTCATCATACATAACCAGTGTGATTATGATAGTTTTAAATCCTTTGTGAAAATTGTCAAATGGGACGAACTTTTCGCTAACTGTTCCACTGTAAGTGACTATTTCCAGTCTTTCAGCAGCGTCAAAAAGATGGTACACAATATTAGTTTGTTCATTCCTTTCTAGAAATTTGAACCTCTCAAAAAAAATTGATCCCAGCTATATAAACAAGAAAGTGTCGGCTAAACCCTTTCGGCCAAACTTTGGTTTATCTCATGTTAATTTTGATCAAGTGAACATTTTAGTAACTTTCACAAAACTTGCACTCAAGCATACACCAGTTTGGCTTGCCATCGATTTTATTTTCAAACTAGCATTGAAGCCCCTTTACTGTATCTGTTATTTTCCGTGTTTCTTTTTAGACCCACTCATTACCTTCTGTTTGGCTTACAGCTCACATAATACCACTGTTATTCAAGAAAGGTGACCCTACTGACCTTTATAATACAGGCTAATATTGCTGAGCTGTATATTATGTAAGATAGTAGAGATGATTATTAAAGACGCTTTAATGAAATACCTTTTTTCTTATAAGTTAATTAGCAGGGCACAACCATGACTATATTAAGCTTTACCATTGAAAATTCATTAATTTGACAATACCAAATGATTCCCTTTATAAAAAAAGGCACTAAAGTGGTCTATGATGAATATAAAACTTCAACTACTGTAGGAAGTCTTCTTGGTCAGAAAGTCCAGAGTTTTCGGCAGGATCATCACTGATCTAATGATCAAATTGACAATTTTAATAACAGGTTTCCACGCCATACTATACTGCCCTCCTAAGGCAGAAACATGTAACTCAAAAAATCAAGTTTTGAGAAAAATCAACCTAAAGTTAACGAATCTGTACGAAAACATGTGAATGTCTGTGTGAACATTTTCAACACTAAAGTTTAGTCAAATAGTATAAATACAGTACATAGAAACTATTAGAGCTCCAAACTTAAGCTAGCTATTTAAAAATGTATTTTATTTTGATTTTCGAGTTACATGGATTTATCTTACAAATTCTAACCAGTTTAATTATATTACATCATGTAAATTATATAAATTTTCCCAGCTGTTCCTAAGCCAAAACAATGTATGTAACTCGCATGAGATACATGGTGTACGCGTACGCGTGTGGAGTAGGGCGGTGCGTTTTTTACTTTTTTTCGATTTCATTGTTCTACCGGTGCACAAAAGTTGCCAAATGGTAAAAAAATAAGGCAAAAAAAATTTCTTTAAATTTCGTCTATATCTTCACGGATCCCAAGAGAAGAGGGTTGAAATTTTGTGCCATCGCGATGAACCATAATGAAATGTATAATAATATACCACATTGATGAAAGATCAATGACTCAAAAAAGAACTTCCTGCATGCATCAAATGATATCAAATGGGTCCCCAAAGGGAGCAAGGAGAACTTTGAGTTCTCCTACTGCATTCATATTATGCTCATTAGAACCGCAATGGCCGATTTAGTGGGGTAGACACCTTCAAAACAAACGTAGAGCGAATAGTTCTTGAGATATCACAGAAAATGTGAAGTCTGGCACAAGTCTACATTACCGCCTTGATGTGATATGGACAAATACACTAAAAATGATATTTTGAATTATCTCAAGAAATCACGAATAGACACATCACAGAAATGATTGATATAGTGGGTGAAGATACCTTCAAAATAAGAATAGAGTCATTAGTTCTTGAGTTATTTTACAAAATGACAAGACTATGTCCACCAATTAATACTTGATATTGAGTTGACCCATTCCACACATTTTGTACAAAAACTATAGTGAATTAATCACTACTCTTTAATTTTGAAGTTGTCTGTATACACTAAATCAATTTGTTGCAGTGATGTGACGGGATCCACCGAGGATCCCGGTTTATCCGGTTTCTTACCTACGCGTCCCCGCCGTGTGTGTGTAAAAAGGAGTTCTGGGATAGTTGACTGGTCGATATGTATAAATATAAGGGTATAATATAGAGTCAGAATAAGATATAACACAATTGATTGATGGTATAAATTGTACCGGTAAAATGGTTACTAAAGTGGTGGTGGCAGTAGACGGAGACGGTGATAAGAGTTCCGGTACTGCCCTAACTAACTGACTTACTAAAGTGAATGAATTGGCACAACAAATGGTAATATATATTGCACCGGTTGGCTATATTGCGTTACTCAGTCGATGCTTGCCCCCCATTGGCTGATAACCTAATTGTCGCCCTTTCACCTCCCTGGGAGTGTTTCCCCTTGCTGCTGTTATTCCCTCTCTCTCAGAGGTGTAACCCCTGACCCCTATTGTGCGTATGTCCTCTGGGGTTTCTTGTCCCCATTTTATTGGGGTGATACGAGGTTGATTGGCAATCAACCTCGTGCTTCCCAATATTGCTTAAGGGTCTTGCTGGCCCAACTTTGTGGGGTGGTTAGCGGAATTGATTCGCTAACACTCCCCCCATGCTATCTTCCCGGTGAGAAGATAGCATCAACCTCTAGTGCGCTTCAATTCCGCTGGATCGCGATTTACTATCGGGTGTGGGGTGGAGTTATTTTCTTGGCTTTCTCGGCTTTCCAGGCCGCTACCTATGGGTATGATATCGCTACCCCGTTTTGGTACAACTTTGTCTATCTTGCACCAAGACATCTGGCGTCCTGTGTTGGGCCGATCGTGCGCTTCTCTCACACAATTTTTGTTTCCCCAACACTTTCACCACTCTAACTCCGCTCTTACTCTAACTATCCTCTAACTCCACGCTAACTCCGCCCTTACACTCTCCCCACACCTGAATCGCACTCTAACTGCACTCTCTCTCACCAGCAGCTCCACTCCATACTCCTTTCTACTCTCTACCACTCCCTAAGGCCCTAATCTCTAATGCTACCCCTGTGCTATCATACTATCTACTTACTTACTAACTTCTTATCTAACTAACTCTGCTAACTTTACTATACTAACTCTAACTCTGCTACTAACTCTCTACTAAGTCTACTCCGCTTACTACTTACTCTAACTCTATTAGCTTTCTAACTCTCTACTAACTCTCTACTTCTACTAACTTTCTAGCCCTCTAACTAGAACTCTCTAACTCTACCCACTCTTCTAACTACGTGGCGCTTAGGGTGCCCACAACCCCTCTGGTACTACCTCCATCTACGTGGCGCTTCCGGTGCCCACAACCCCTCTACTACTACTTCTACTCTGCTACTATCTCTAACTCTACTAACTCTCTACTACCTCTAACTCTACTAACTCCCCACCTCCACTACTACCTATATCTACGTGGCGCTTGCGGTGCCCACAACCACTCTGCTTACTACTTCCTACGTGGCGCTTCCGGTGCCCACAACCTCTCTACTACTACTTCCATCTACGTGGCGCTTGCGGTGCCCACAACCACTCTACTACTGCTTCCGCCTACGTGGCGCTTGCGGTGCCCAGTCAACAAAATTGCACCGCCACAACTCCCTATCACCCATGACATTTGCTAGATCATCCGCATCTTTAAGGCCAGTGTCCTTTAAGATGCGTCTCAAGAAAGTCATGGGCTGTCCACCATGCTTATTCACTCCATGAGGCTGCCAAAGTACAAGATTATGCACTGGCTGGTCCTCACGGCGAAAGCAATGTCCTGCAAAGCGGAGGCGGTTTTGTTCTAGTGTCAAGCTTGGGGGAACCAATGAGACACCTCCAATGTTATATAGTGTCTGGTTGGAGATGTGTGCATTGTACTTGACACAATGAACCCGGCGTAGCATTCTTGTGAATGTGCCATCCAGAGATTTGGTGTCCTCAGCAGTTAGAGCCCAGCATGGACTCCCATAGAGGAGTACTGGAACTACTGCTGCTCTAAATAATCGGACCTTAAGTTTCCGATTAATTCTCGGTGACTTCCAAATCCTGGAAAGCCTATTCAAGGCTGCCCATGCCTTTCCCTTACGTATTCGAAGGTCCTCACCTGACTTCCGGATCCATGACCCCAGGTAACAGAAGTCGTCCACATGCTCAAGCATACCATCCTTTGAGCTTATGCTCATCCGATCAGAGACTTGCTGAGGACTTTCAAAGTTAACGGTCAGAATTTTGGTCTTTCTGGAGTTAATAAAAAGACCAACACTAGAAGCAGCATGTTCTAATGAGCTGAGGAGCCGTTGGGCTCCCTCTAATGATTCTGAGAGTACTCCTAAGTCATCGGCAAAGTCTAGATCAGTTAGGTACTTGGCAGGATTTCCTCGACTTCTGGAGCCAGTAGGTGGAGTTATCATCACCCCATCATCATTATGATGATCTAAGGACATGCGTAGAATATAGTCAACCACAATAATGAACAAGAATGGTGCAAGTGTGTCTCCTTGGAGGACGCCCCATAACACTTCAAATGGTTCTGTGTCACCGTCAACAGTAGACACAAATGTTGTCGAACCATCGTATACTGATCTGATTGCTGCAATAATTTCATCAGGAATCCCATATAATGAAAGTATGCTGAACATACGTGAGCGAGAGACTGAATCAAAGGCCTTGAAGAAGTCAACAAAGATAACAGCCAGATGCCTGTCTTTCTTTTTTGATAATTCTTCAATTATCCTTCTAAGTGCCAAAATGGGCTCCATGGTCCCACGACCTTTACGGAACCCATTCTGATTTCCACGGAGCAGTCTCTCAATGGGATCCCTGATGCGATTTAATAGAATCCTATTGTATAGCTTTGCAGCAATCGAGATCAATGAGATTCCCCGAAAAGAACCATAGAGTGTTAGGTTGCCCTTCTTGGGAACTGGCACCAACTTATTTGTTTTCATTTCTTGTGGGACTCTTGTTGTTCGGTACATGTCTACTATGATGGGATAGATGAGCTTTAAACACTCAGGTATTTTAAAGACCTCAGGGGGAACACCATCTACTCCACTGGCACGATTGGTCTTAATGCTCTTTGCAGCACCCTGCACTTCTGCAAAGGAGATATCGCCAATGGGAATATCTGGGAGTACAGACTCAGACACTTTTACTTCTATAAAGTTATCAGGCAATACCCTGTCATTATTGAGGAGCTTTTGTCTATATCCCGGGTTGAGAATCTTATCATATTAGTAAAGTACTACCTAATGGCAAGTTACTGGCATGATAATTTTACTAAAATTTTACAATTACCACAATTTGCATTATTTGTTAAGGAATTAAGTAATACTTGCCAAGTACAGTATAGATTTTAAGAAATATTTGGGTGGGCACTTATCATGCAATGCACTTTCCAAATTCTTAACAAATTTTGTATTCCTAGAATATACTTTCTGTGACTTTATAACTTGACAAACATTTCATAAATACTTTAGTGGTGCTTGACACACATTGCAATTATAAATCAGACACATGATTCATCGCCAATAAATGACTCATTCAGTCATTTTGTGGTCAGTAGGCCTACTGCTGTACTGCAGAGTTGCGTTTATTGAGTTTTCTTTATTTAAATTTAATTGTTTAATGAGTTTTGCTTACAAATATTCAAAATAGTGTAGGGCCTATAGTGTTTTGTTACTTTAATTTTTACTGGTAGTTTTATTGCTGTTTGTTTACTTCAATTCAATTGTTTATTGTATTTTGTACTCTTTAATTCTGTAATTAATGTTTATCGAGTTTTGTAATCTTGAATTGTTTAGTGCCTTTTGTATGCTTGTTTTGTTTATTGTTTATTTGTTTTGTTTGTACTGTTTATATCGTTAATGAAATATTTATGGTTTGCCTAATTGTCTGATTGTTGCTAATTGGCAATTGTAATTGGATTAATGCCTAATTGATATACAATTAAAATTCAAATTATTTAAATGTTGTGAAATTTGCTTAATAACAATTGAATTTGGAAGAATTGGAATTTAAAAAAGGCCTCATAATCCAAAGACATACATATGAACTTGTTGGGGATGTTGTTGGGGTTCTGGCCTACTCTAGCATTTGGACCACGAAACGTGCCAGACGGAACCCATAGTCAGAGACCAGCCTGGATTAAGTGGAGAGGCAGGACTTTAGTGTGATGTAGGAGTTCCAGGGGCATTCAACCCGGAGACTCAGGCGTTGTTAGATATCAGCAGATCAGGGTCGTAAACCTTGACGCCGAGTCGTATGTGGGACGCCGCCCAATGAGGGTCCTAGAATCTGCGGAGGACGCTAAAACGGCACTATATGCTGAACCAGCGAGACAGAGGAGAGCAGTCTTTGCACCCTTCGTAGTCTCTTGCGATGGAGTTCTGGCACCGCAGTCCAACAAGCTCCTGAGAAATCTTCGCTGTTAGGTTGCACCACAACTGGGACAGACCTTATAGCACCGTCATGGAGTGAGTTCGCCGCCGTGTGCAGTTCACAATAGTTCGAGGGGCTTCTCATTGCATCAGGAGGACAGTGGTCTGGGTACGGAGGATGGAGCTGGATTGCCGATCACTCCACTCGTCTGACTCTGTAAACTGAATCTGTAAACTATGTAATGTGTTGTGCTTTCTCTTATTTGTATCTGTGCTAGTCTTTTTGGAATTATAGTTACTGTAGGTTCTTGTAAAATTCTCAGTGTATAATATTAATTGTAATTTCTGCTTTATATTATTATATTATTGTTAAAGCCGTTTCATTGTACTAAACGGGGGTCTGGGGTTTGGGAGCGGCAGCTCCCAATAAAAAATAACAAAATGAAGATAAAAAAGTTAACCCTACTTAAAAAAAATAAAAAAAAAAATTTTCCCTGATTTTTATTCTGTTTTTTTCTCCATACATTTTCCCATGGAAACCTTATTTTCTCACAGACACCGGGTAGTAACGAAATTGTAAAAAAATGCACTGTACAGTTACAGTATATAAAATTCAACTGGACCTCCCCAATGAACCGCTAGTTATCCTGCATCTAAACTCAATAATAACTGTATATCTACAGTATATCGTATTACAATACCAGTACTATGGTAGCCGTAGCACTTCATTATTTGGAATTCCTTGTACTAACTGTATTAATGATTTTTAACATGACTAAAATTATTTTTAAAACTAATGTTAATTTGATCATTGAACTGAACCACTATCTTCGTTGGGAAAAGTTAACCCTAATGTTCAAAATACAATTGCTGCAATCTATAGTTTAATATGATGATATTTTTAGCATCTTTATATGGGTGATAAATTTTTTATTTTATTTCGTGCTCCAAGTCGTAATCTACTGTAGCGATTGATAAGATTATAAATTTGAATTAAATAGTTTTATTGCATAAAAAGAAATGAGGAATACCATTTTTGAACTTTATTGTTAAATTTTTCCGACGTAACTGTGTTTTAGTGTAGACCTACAGTATTTACGCGATTATATCTGATTTATTTGATGATCTGATTTATATATCTATGTAACGTACAGTAATATTATGTTTGTTGATATGTTGTTTATATTAAAAACAATAAGTAAGAGTCTCTGTATTAATTTGTTTACATATGTCATGGGGGGGGGGGGGGGGGTGGGGATGCAACAAAGAGTATCAAACCAAACATGTGCATACATCACTCACCATGATGATGTTCCATGTATTGTTTCTCTTATCGGATGGGGGGAGGGAGGGGGGGGGGGGGGGGGCATCATTTACTTTCATTCGAAAGCTAACATTTATTTTTCAAAAATAATTATTACTTAAAAAATTAGCGACGCAGGTTCGAACTAGTGCCGGGAATATATAGGTTATAGATATATGCTAGATTTGTAATGCGTATGTTATTAGTTCATTACACTTGCAAAGTGCTTGCATACATCATCGGTTACATATAAAGCACGTTTATATATCCTGTAATACTTGTCAGTCACATAGCAACAACTTGCTAAACATTATAAACTTGCAATGTCCTTTTTATGAGATTGGAAAATTTGTTAAGTACTTTACTCACCCTTTGCACCAACGTTGCTAAGCGTTCTAAGTCTTTCTAAGCAGACTTGTTTAAAACTTAGGAAATATACTAAGAATTTCAACCCGGGATACCACACCCCCTATACCCCGCCGCCTTCTAACCTACTCTCCTTCTACGTGGCGCTTACGGTGCCCACAACCCCCCTACTACTACTCGTGGCATGACAATATGCCACACTCCCTTACCCCGCCGCCTTCTAACTTAACTCTCCTTCTATGTGGTGCTTACGGTGCCCACAACCCCCCTACTACTACTCGTGGCATGACAATATGCCACACTCCCTTACCCGCCGACTTCTAACTTAACTATCTACTAACTTCTACTTAATATCTTCTACTAACTATTATTTAATTATTTAATTATTTATTTTTAATTAAATAATTATTTGTGTGGGAAGGGCGTCTCGCCCTCATTCCCACCCCCCTCAGTCCAAAATATTGGACGACTAAACTTCACCTAACTAGGGCGATTCTTCCAAGAGGCACTCTCCCACTGCTCCCCTTGTAGGTCATTTAGGATTCGCCACACTCTCTTCGCCAATTCCAACTCACCAGGAATTGGTTCTCTCTCTTCTGCCACCCTGAAATCGGGTCTCTCCGCCGCCTTCTTAACTATCTCGTCTCCTGGCATCAAAATGCCACCTCCCACCTTGTTGTCTCCCGCTGGTAGAATGAAAAGAAAGTGAAAGAACAGACAAAACAGAACGTACAATAGTAGTCCTATCCCTTTCCATCCTGTCTTCCTTCTCGACTTCCCCCCTTGTCGGTATGCCTCTCAACCAGACGGGCGTCTCTTCCGGACACTCCTCTGGACACTCCTTCCGACACTCCTCCGGGCACTCCTCTGGAGTGTTGTCCTCCGGACATCTCGCCGTCCGCTCCTCTCCATCTCCATACCGATACTTGCTTGGAAATCCATTCTCCTCTGCCCACTCTCTTACTTCTACTTCCCCATCTGGCTCATCTACCGTTTCTGGTCTCTCTTCTGCGTCCTCTGCGTCTACGGTGCCTGGTAACATGCACCCATATGGTAACATGTCGTTACTGATCGACCGCCCTCTCCTGATATCTCCACGGGTACTACCCCGAGTAGTACTTTTCTCTTCTTTCTTACCACTGTCATGCTTGTAGCCATTGTTTGGCCTCCAGTCTGGGACTCTCTAACTGCTGTTTCTCTACACTCTCCGGATCTGTGTCCTTCTACCACACATCGATGACATAGTCCGTTTGCGTCTGTGTAGGCTATACACTGTAAACCCGTATGCAGTTTTTGAATTAACTTAGTTATGGTGAAACAACTTCACCATAAACGAATGGCATCGTTACTATAACAATGTTATGGTGATGTAAACCATTAGTGAATTAGCCATTTTGCACACAAGTATGTTGTATTGAATATGGTATTTTTACCATAACAATTTTGTGCTGTTTGTACCTTAGTTGTTTAGCTTTTCAATATAGACACTCAATTTCCTATTGGTCAATAGACTTTAGCGCCTTAAATTTAAGCATAGCCCCTTAACTTCGTAACTTCTGCTAACTTCTCTGCTTCTGGTACCGGTACCGGTACTGCAGTAATCTAGTAGTAACAGTAAGTGCAGTGTTCTGGTGTTGGTTTGTCATATTCTGACACTCACTTCATCAGCCAGCGCACTCTGCACTCAGACACTCCACACTCTTTCAACAGCTCAGTCTGTCAGTACCTACAGCCAGTAGGGAACATATGCTTAAATAAACAGTACGGGTCGCACTTCTTATTTACGGATCGCACTGCTTATTTAGGCAGTTTTACTCTAATTTTTGTGTTGTTTTGATGGTTTGACAGGTAGCAAATCAAAAGTGCCCCAATTTTTCTCATCCAATGGGAACGTTTGTATACCCTGAGTCATATTTTGAAATCAGAAATTAAATCTGTCGTGTAGAAGTCAATATACTAGGCTTCTACTATGAAGCAGTAGTTCCAATTTCTCCTGGAATACTTTCTGATGAGGCGCACTTCCTAAATA